>KK499771.1:1971449-2035560 GCA_000688715.1 Glossina pallidipes | reverse complement strand
AAAAAAAAAAAAAAAAAAAAAAAAAAAAAAATGAAAATAAAATAAAATCAAATTAAACTGATATACAGAATGAATATAAATTAAAAAAAAAGCTACTAATAATTAAGTTTATATTAAAATAAAAAAATTTTCCTTTGAATTCACTTGATTTTGAATAATTATTGTTGCTATTGTTGTTATTATTAGTCTTAATAGTAATATGTTTGTAAATGTTTGGAGAGAGTGCAGTGTTGGTATAAAGTATAATTAAATCAAACATATGCTTATGTATTTTTGTTTAAATGGTTTTGGTTGTTTTGGTTTTTGCTTATATTCAGTTTTTTGTTGTTTTTTTTTTTTCTTGTTTTAAATCGTATCAATTAATTTTTGTGTGTGTTTTGTTTTTTCTGTATGTAATGAGGTTTAACTGTCCTTTTTTATTTTGTTTACGGTTCTGTTTCAACTGCAGACGCCTAGGCGTTTATTTTATTGTGTATGAGCATATACATATATATATATATAAATATTTATATATATATATATATATATATTTATTTATATATATTTATATATATATATATATTTTTATATATATATATATATATATATTTATATATATATGTGTGTAACTGTGTACGTGTAAACTACAAAAGTTGATTTCTAATAATTGTTACTTTTATCAATGATGATAGTGTGTATATATTATTATGATCTTCACTATGTACGTGTTTACAATAATCATGTATGTATGTCTGTATGTATGTATGCATGTATGTTTGTATGTATATGTATGAATGACATATGTTTATGTAAGTAAAATTGTAAAGCAAATTATTTTCATTATCAATGATTATATAAATAATTAATCCTTTTTCTTTTATCTCATATCGATGTGTTGCATAAGTTGTAGAAGATAAATGTTTCGTTATTGTGTGTGTGTTTGTATGTTGTTCATATTTCTCTACTTTCATAATTCTTTACTTTCTCAGCTGTAGTATATATTTTCTTTACTTTAATAAATACTCCATTATATTATATCCATAATTATCTTTTATTATATCTTTTTTTTATTTTTTATAGTTTTTTTATTTGTTTTTTTTTGTTTTTTTTTTCTTTTTTAAAGGGGAGATTGCTGAGACGTGCTAATTTCTTAAGTTGGGTACGTACGTATGGTTTCAATATTTGTGTTTTGTTATCGTAGTGGCTTTCCTTCTTGTTGTTGTTGTTACAGTCGATGAAGTTTTATTTTATCTTTTTTTGTCGCTTTCTTTTTGTTTTTTTTTTTTTGTTTTGCTTTTATCTCAAACTGTAGTAGTTTCAATGATGAAATGTAACGTTGATGATTTTGACTTGAACGGCTTGTGAAATATTATATAGAGAGGGGCGGGAAGTTGGGAAAACTTAATGACATAATTTTGTTTCTATTTTTTACACGGGGGTCTACGGGTCTACAGCTTATTCCACGAAAGTGCCTGCAATCGAATTTCGTTAACGTAAAATTATTTATTTAATATTTTGCAATCTCTTTACCAGGAATGCGTGGTAAACGAGCTTGTAGTAGAAAGCCTTTGCCTTGGGGACCTCTGGGTGCTCTTACAACTGTTAAACGTGGCAATGTATCATCGGTCAATTTGAGACGTGAAATCAAACGATCTGGACGATCATTGATTTTCAAAACATTGCAAGCCGATGATTTTCCATTTCGCTACAATGTATATATATATATATATATATATATATATATATATATAATATATATATATATAATATATATGTACATATATATTATTTTAGATTGTTTTCTTCTAATTTTTATTATAATTCATATTTCACTTTTTTCATATTTTACATTTTTACCTGATTAGTAACGACCGAAAATTCCACAGTATCACCAGGATGCAAGGCTACAGCATTGCCCTGCACCTCAGACATGTGGAAGAATAGTTTTTTGCCATCTTCTATCTCATAATTGAGAAATCCGAATTGACCCTTGATAGAATCAACCGTAGCACGTTTCTTTTGGCGGACGGCAGTGATTTCAGCAGCTCGGCCAGTCTCATCAACTTTGAACGTAACCAAATCGCCTTTTTGCAATAAATCTCGTTTATTGACCAAACTGGTAATGCCGAACTCATGCTTGGCTAACACCTGTGTACGCGACTCATCAAAAACCTCAATTAGTCCAGCATACTCCTGCTGATCAGGATTGATGCAACGTAACGGACGTGCAACAACACCGTTGTGCATGCCCTCCAATACGCTTGGCTGCGGTATGGTCCCCTTCGGCAGGGTGCGTACATTCTCTGCTGGCAAACAATTGCCCGACACAGACGTGTTGCCATTCGGCGACAGAATATATTCTACTTCCTGACCCAATTCTAACCAGTTAGGATTGCCTACATAGTTGCTGAAGTGAAAGAATACTTCTTCATCGTGCAACATAGTTTCAATAAAACCAAAGTTCTCCTTAATAACGGCTATAAAACCCCGATAGACAATTTGTCCACTAGCATTGGTAGCCAAATTATTGTTGTCCAATTTATTGTAGTCCTCGATGCGAGGGGTGGAGGCAGCGATCATAATCTGATTACCAACCATCGGTAAATACCCGTTTTGCTGTATAACAATGCCACTGCCTATACCGTTTGGCAGCAACGTTTGATCACTGTTTTGATTAGCGTGAATGGTATGAAGATGTTGTGCTGGTTGCTGCTGCTGCTGCTGCTGGGGTTGTTGTGGTTGTTGTGGTTGTTGTGGTTGTTGTTGTTGTTGTTGTGGATTCGTTGTATTAGATGCCAATTGTTGCATTGTGACTGACTGCTGCTGTAACTGTTGTAAAGGTTGTGGTGGTGGAGGCTGCAGTTGTTGCGTTCCCGGCTGCATTACATGCAACTGTTGTACGTTAACAGCAATTAATTCTTTATTTCTTTTTACCTAAATAAAATAAGCATTTTACTTGATTTCCAAACACAAAAAAAAAAACAAAAGAAGCGACCAATCTTACCAAATAAATGTCGAACCGTACACGATCTCCAATCCTTGGTGGTTTTTCGCAGTCTTTAAGGAAATACATTATAGTCTTTTTAAGTTCACCATGATCATACGTTATAACACCGCCTTCAACACGGTCTTGAGATTTTATTGGACTCTTGGGTGCCTCACGAGTAACATAACCTGAAAGTTTTCAAACTGAAAGCTGCAACACGGCTTTGGACTAAGACAATTTAGACGGAAAACTTACCCTCAATATTGCTGGCCACTAATGTTTCAAATTGCACAGAATTGGGTGGCAAGTGTCGTATACGTATCGCATGTAAGCGCGAAGTGTTGTAGGGCACACCCTGTTCTTGGACTACAGTAAATTCCACCTCATCGTTAATAGCGATTTCACGGCTCTGTGATATAAGAAAAACAAATGTAGGAAACAGTTAGATATTCATTGGAATAGTTTAGAAAGCTGCACCAAATTGGCAGTGTTTTATTTGATTAAAACAATGCTTACTGTGTCAAGGATTTCAGTGAAATGAAAAAATAAACGCACATTACGTTCCACACAACGTATAAAACCGAAACCTTCCTTTAATGAAGCGATAACGCCCTGTTCACGCTTCTCTCCTGAAACTTTAAAGGTCTCATCCAACAGAGAAATTGCTGTCGCTCGCTGCAACTGATCCCGACGATCAGTAGCCAAAAGAAACTGAACCCAATCACCGTGACGCAAAGTAAAGTCGCCCTTCTGCATAAAAACTTATGAATTTCGTGAATTCAAATATAAAATTAATTTTGGACTTGCCTGATCTTTATCTCCAAATGGTACTTCAACTTCTGAATAATCAGGGGCACGATAGCGTATGCGACCAGGCAACGGATCATTCGTAGGACGCATGGGATTGTTGCGATCCAATGGCTTCAACACTTGACCCTTATAAATAACGGTATCTACATCTTCGAAAATGACGGAACCCGGAGGCAAACGTGTTATATTGCAAGCAAATTCGCGACCCTTTAAGAGAACGACAAACAAACAAATAATGATGACACACGTACTTCAGAAGACCAATATATCTTACACTACGAGTTTGTATGGTGAATTCAACATCATCGCCTGGACGTAGTTCGACATTTCCTTCAGCTTCCGAAAAATGAAAGAAAATCTCTTTAACCACATCGGCACGTTCAATGAAACCGAACGACTCCTTCATTGAGCATACCACGCCTCGATATTTAACTGGCTGTGCTGGGTTCTCTAAGCGAATATGACATGCGCCCAGATTACCTCTAAATTGATATTAAAGCACAAAATCATTCACGTATATATACAATCGTGCTAATAATGTAAAAAATGCTCTATACCTTTGGTTGGTAGCTATTTGGAAGCTGACCTTATCGCCAGCTCGCAAAGTAACATTACCCTCAACATCGTCTTTGGTATAGGGCAAGAAAAAGCATTCACCGCGGTTCTCATAACTAATTCGGCCGGTAGTCTCACTGGACGACAACAAATTATTTGCGCTATCGGTACGCAATTCGGTGGTCACAGTACCGGTAACACGCTCCTCCGACAAGACCTATTATTGTGAAGTGTAAGATATGAGAGCTCGCACATTTGTAGCCTTACGTTGACTCACCACTTCTGGAGCAATTTTAGAAACTTGACTAGCAATTGGTTTACCCGTTCGACGATCATAAGTCATTTCAAATTCTACAGGGTCACCGATCTTTAAATGATCAATATTGCCACTGAATTGCGAAAAATGAAAAAATAAGCGCGCCTGACGCTCACAACACTGTATAAAGCCATACGAATGCTAAAAAGAAAAAACAGAATGGAAAGGAAGAAAGAAAATATTAAGATTTACATTATCTTATAATATTGTAACGCAATTGATCGAATATATATATTCATTGACTTACCAAAAGTTTTTCAATTATACCAGTCTCACGAGTAGTTTGACTTGGATCATTGGCAGCTGATGAAGAATTCGACTGAGAACCATACATTGAGGATGAAGTCCCACCACCATTGCTAAGAACACTATTGGATTGGAATACCCCTATGGTGGACGGATTTTGCATAACATCCGTTACTTCGTTTGCATCGAAAAAACCAATCGGGGCACCTTGACCCATTGGCGGCGGCGGGCCCTGAGGCTGATGTTGATGCGGCGTGGGTGGCCCCAAAGCTGTCTCAAGTGAAAATGTACCAATAGGCGGAAAGTTATTCGAAATACCCATATTACGTATTGCGTTCATATTGAAAAATCCATCACACGGCAAATTATCGTAGATTTCTGACAAAACGTGAATGAACATACTCATACATATAAATAAATGTATAAATGAATATACTGAGGTAAAATGTTATAAAAAAAATTTTTTTTCGTTGTTTTTTTTGTTTTTTATTTTTTGTAATTTTTTTCTTTTTTGTATTTTTTTTCTTTTTTTTTTTTTTTTGCTTTAAACTAGTTTGAAAATTCGAAAATTGAATATTGACTCTCGAACAATTAATTTTTTTTGTTTATTTCCATATATATATTCAACGTGGTTAAGTAGTGATATGATGATGATAATGATGATGACGCTGATTCTGGTCTCTTTACAACACACGTCGGCAATCACCCTCCTTAAATAGAACGAACGAACGAATGAACACAGCGAACGGACACCTTTTTTCTTTTCAATTATATTTCGATTCTATAAAGTTTATATTGTTTCTTTACTTTTTGTTGTTAATTATACACTAAACAGAAGTTTTAAATTTTGTGCTAAGTGGTTGGACAGCCAAGAGACGCAAGTTTCACTAATAATTCGGAAAGACTTTGAGTTGATTTTTAATTGAATTTTAAAATATTTGTGTGTTTTTATTTTTGGGGAACAGATTGACAAATGAAAATCGAGTCGAACAAGCAACAGCAATTGATATTATTCTCATGGCAAAGCATTCTAATTTTAATATCTTCCCAAGTTTTCATTTGCAAGGTATAAAAAAAAAAATTCTACTGTCTTTCAATTCGAACAAAGTTAATATTGGCGCCCCTTATGGAGTCTTTTCAATTTCGGTTGCAGTGCGTGGAGAGAAGCCTACGTTTCCAGAAGCAAGAAAATTTGTTCCTTTCACAGAAAAATCATGTACAAATTATTATACATGACTAAAATATTATATAGATACGGTCGGAACGGGCATCAGACAGATAGACAGACATGCCTAAATTGTTACAGAATCATTTTCTGAATGAGTCGCAATTGATTGGTGTAATGGAGACGTTTTCAAATTTTTTAAACGTTGCATAACGCATCCTTGCCTCGAGTAGTGTAAAATACATTACACTATTCGTTTATTCTAAATCGGCGTGAACAAAGGGATCTATTTGGCCACACATAGACGTTTGCTATTCTCATTATTGATCTCAAACATTTTTTTAACGTCATTGTCCGATTAAATTCGAAATTCAAATCAATTCCTTATTCCATCACGTCTGGCATATTTGGGCGAAAAATTGCAAAATAATTTTCACGCGCCGCCTTTGAACTCAATTTCATACTATCAACAATGTTCTGCGAAGAGTGATGCTGAAAAGACGTTAGCACGTAACAAAGTCGAGGCTACAGAATAGGACACATTAAAATTCTAATGTTGTTGCGAATAGAAGCAGGCGCTGTTCCTATCGATCAACTCAAGAGAGATTTATGAAAAATCTCAATTCAGTTCAGTTTTTCACCCAGAATTCGCAGAAATTCTATAGTGATAGCAATATAACCTTGCCAGGAATACAAGTAAGAACACTACAGTGGGGCACGACCCACTATTAAATACCCTTCATAAATTGACTCGTCAAAACATGGCGTTGTACGACAAGTAATCGAAAAAGTGTTCTAATCCGAACCATTTTCAATAGTGTTCGTCCATGGAGCAAACCATGTGTGTATAACAAATTTCGTCAAAATATTTTAAAAATTGCGGGCTCTGGGTTGCGCACAAAGAACACGACAAACATACAGACAAACTTCGATCGACATCACTTTTTGCATCGATCGGTATAATAAAAGGTAGGTCTATCTCAAGTCCTCTGAGCGTTGCATACGTCTGCACAAACTTAACACACCCTTGTAATAAAAAAGCAAGATTATCGATCGATCAAAACAGCACACATTTTAGTTAATAGAGTTCGTTGGAACCGCAAGAGAAATCTTTTTGAATTTTGATGAAAGGACAGCACCAAGTTATTCCCTTACTTAATACACACAAGGAAAAAAAGTATATAAGAATGTCACCGAATAATTGATACCCGATACCTGAGACAGGAAAAGAAGGCCAAAAAAGAGTATGTGGGCGCGGCGGGATATTTTCCACTTTTCTAGGAAATGTGTGGATATTCCTACGGCCTATCAGACATCAGACAGATGGACGGACGGATATACTTAAATCGATTCGGAGTTTGATGCTGATCAAGGATATAAGCATTTTATGACGTATCTAAAGCTCTCTTCTGGGTATTGCAAACGAGTTGACAAAAAGAATATAACCCCACCCTTCGATGTGACAGGTGAAATTTAGGCAGATCAAAATTATACGAAATAAATAGGATGTGGCAGATACAATATATATCACATACATATCTATCATCCTTCAAAAATAGTTCAGTCTTCACTTCTATTTGATCCCAAGGCAATATTTCCACGACATATATTTATACTCAACTACAAAAGCAAGAAAGCAATATCCGCTGTGTAAGTTTTTTTTCAATTACATATCAGTTGGATAGAATATACGAGATTTTGCTGTACTTTTATACCCTTCGCCAATTATTATGCAAGGGTATATTAAGCTAGTCTGGATGTATATAATAACCAGAAGGACTTGAGATAGACCCATCTGTCATTCATTATACTCATTGATTCAGAATCACCTTCTAAATCAATCTACGCTTATCTGTCCGTCTATCGTTTTGTGTTCCCTACAAGACCCAATTTTTAAAATGTATTTAAATGAAATTTGCTACATTGACGTGTTTTGTTCCAAGAACGGACGCTATTGACAGTGACGCGGATCGGACCACTTTTTCGTCCATTCCCTATATTATGTCTTATTTCGAAAATATACGAATAACTATATTAAAAGAAGCGGAGCAAAACATTTAATGGTGGGCCCTGGCCCACTATAATGTTTTTATTTGTTTAACCGTTTGAGTACCAAGCAGCGCGATCGTGCTGCTCAGATTTCATGTCGAAAAAACCCAGACAGTTTTGAAAAAAAACTGTCGAAGAATCCCAAGCAGCCCGATCACGCTGTTTAGATTTTATTTCAAAACTGCCTGGGTTTTCTCGACATAAAACCCAGATTGTTCGACAGTATTTTTTCAAAACCGTCTGGGACTCAAACGGTTAATATTAGCCGCAAACTTGTCTCAGATATTTGAGCACAAATTTTAACGAAAAAGAATTTTTACAATATACAGAATTTATTGCACATCGTATACATCTCTACATAGGATTATTGTCAACTTCAGTTGATTATCGGCCTCGTTCTAACGAGATTAACGAAAGGAAATTGCCACCAATTTTGCTTTTGTGGTCAAAATTTTCACTTAGCATAATCGCGTTTTTAATAGAGCGACAAAGTGACATGACTAAATTTATTTTGCTCCTTACTCCAACCAAATGTATATTTATAAATTTTCTGAATTTTGCAAATCTGAAATGTCTCCTCTAATTGATACAATTACATCTTTATATTTCACGTTCTGACTGGGCATAGTTGCAAAAAATTAGTAACCAGTAAATGTAACGAACATTTGTCAACAGACGATGAGCATAAGCATTAGTATGAAAAAAAAATAAATATTAAGAGACACTTTTTAGCACTACTTCGCGTTTTATTTCCGTAATTTCCGGCCTTAACTGCAGGCGAGATTAAGTTTTCGTAACCACTATTTCAGCTTCTTTTTTCTCGACTTATAGGCATCCCGGTCACCACATTTCTACATATTTGTTATTTTAATATTTGAAGATTTTTTTGAATTTTCAACAATTCTAAAAAGCAATGACGAATGACGAGGAGGATACATGGACAAAATTTTAAAATGATCAAATATATTTTTCTCTAATCCGTTTCATGGATAAAAGAGAAGCGAAATAAATTTCCATACCGCTTTCTAAACAATTCCAATATTTTATTTCTCTTAGGTAATGCAAGTAAATTGCTTTAAAAGAGTTTTTAGCATTGTTGCTTAATAAGAGAGAAGAACTAATAAACTTTGTATTTTTCTTCACTTTACAAACGAACTAAACGTTTGAGAAGCGAAAATAACTTTACTCTTTAAAGCTTACCTTCACCAGTACGATAGACTTTTGACTGAGTATTCATCGTGGGAAGAGAAAAGTTTCAAGCCAAGAGCTGATCTATTTATGTTTATTCTGCTGAATAACGGTAGCTTTTTTTGTGTGAGTAATTTTTTGTTTTCGTTTTTGCTTCTTTTTTTCTTTCTTTTTTATCAGTTTTGCACAGGAAAGTATACCGATTTATGTTTGTTCGACGAAACGAATTAATTTAATAAAAACAAAGAGGCACTAAATTATACTGCATTCGCTTTTTGAGATGAGAGAGTACAGTATGGTAAAAAATGGCGAGCGAGAAAAATGCGCAGGTTTAATACACGCGACAACGAACGCGTTTACGCGGCGGTTTAAAGTCTTTTTAGTTAAATTAAATAAGAACTCTCTCTCTTGTGTTGAGTTTGTTTTGTTTTTTTCTTTTGTTCGTTTTTTTTTATAGTATTGCTTTTTTGTTGTTGTTCTTGTTTACAATAGAAGTTGGAGTAAATTGTGATATACAGTTATACAGTTCACACAAACACACACACGACATACACACAAGATACGCTTATATCTCAAAGTAGAGAAATAGATTTTTTTGAAGAGAAAAGAGGAGAAATAGAAAGAGAGAGAGATGTAGATTTGTAATCTTTGGGATCAGATGCAAGTTAAGAATACTTGATATTTGCTTTCTTCAATTCAAATTTGTTTTTGCGTTCTTTAGGATTTCATTGATGGAATTTGAGTTTATTGTTTTATTCTATTAACGATTCGTAAGGTGTTCTCTTTTTAGGATTGGTATCGTGAAGTGGAGTTTCGTTCATATATATATATATATAAATATATATATATATATATATATATATATATATATATGTAAATATATATATATAAATGTATATATACAGAGAGAGAAAGAGAGAGAGAGAGAGATTTCTTTTTTGGCGTGGTCCGTGTAATTTAAACACTCTAGGCTTTCTTGCCCTCTTGCAATGGCTTAGTAATTTTTATAATCTTAAATTTTTAATTATTTAGGATTTTTAAAAATAGTTTTAATTCGATATATAGATTTACTTTAAAGTGAATAATAATTAATATTTATAATAATTATTATTTCTTTTATTTTTATTAAATATTTTAAATTGAATATATAGCAAAGTCTTTAAAGTAACCTAAGGTTGTTGAATTGTATTGTATTTTTTTTTTTTTTTTATTTATAATGGTTTTATGTCTTTTCATTTACGTTTACGAGTTTCATATGATTATTGTTGTGTGATATTTACTGCACACAGTACTACTTCCCATTCCTTTCGAATTGCAAATATTTACTTACTTAGTGATTATTTGAATATTGTATGTTTGCTTTTTTTTTTAATTTAATTTAGATGTATTACTATAATTTTTCTTTATTGTTATTTTTTAGTATTTTCAATAATATATAATATATACTATAGTATATGTATCGAAGTCCTTTAAGATATCACGAATTTGTTTCAATGTTTCATTATCTTGTGTTCTCTTAGGGTTCTACAAATACGTATAAACTAAACTTTTTTCTTTAGTTCTATTATAATAAACTTAGCTTCGTTTGTGTTTTACTTTATCTTTTTTACTTTTGTTTTAAATTTGCATCTTATGTTGCCATTAATTTTAAGTTTATAAATTTACAATAATTATCACAGAGATGTTTAATCTTCTTTGAATTTGTTTTGTTTCGTGTTTTCTTTATTTTTAGTTAGTTTTTTTTAAGACTTTTTGCATTCACACTAGTAGGTACAACACACAATTAAAGTCACATACGCCACAATGCACGTTGCTGTGTTTGTTTTTCTTCTCTTTACCTCGCAGTGTTTTCTCAGTCTTTACTGCTTTTCGTTAGGCTTTTTTACGCGCATTCTACTCTTACAATGTTTTTTTTGCTTTTTTGTCGAAGGAAAATCAGTCCTTTTACAGAAGAGAGAGAGAGAGAGAGCGAGAGAACAAGAGGTAAGCAAAAAGAGATTGAAAAAAATCCTTTGTTATGAGATCTTTTTTTTTTTTTAAGAGATCGCATTCACTTTCTTTCATTACATGTACATCATTAAGAAAGAGGCGTATGGTTCAATTGCAGTTTTTTCTTTAAATTTTTAATTTCAATTATTTAAATTAGAATAGAAACATTAATTATATAGAGAATTTAATGTAAAAGAGACTTAATTTATATATATATTTTTAATTTTTCTTTTTATTTAATTAGTTGGATTAAGTTTATTATTATTATTTTTATTTATATCAATTTTTAAATGATGTAGTTATTGTTTCCGTTTTTTTTTTGTTTTGCTTTTAATTCTTTGTTTTATTATTTGTTGCTTGTTGTTTGTTTTTATTATTTTAGAAGAGTGATTTGTAGTTGTTCTTATTTTGAAGGGCTTTTCGAAAAGCCTTTCAGGCGTGAGTGGACCCAGTTGCAAGTCCCGTCTTTTCTCTTAGATTCCTTTTTTAACTCTACTCTCCCAATGTTTATTACTTTTATTACTTTTTCAGAGAGTTTCGTACTATCTTTCAGCTTCTGCAAAACTCTCCAAAGGCCGTTTTTAATTACACTTATAATTACAATTCTATTGAAGTATGCATAATAGTTTTTGTTGTTGTTTTCTTTTGTTAATACTTTGTACAATAATAAAAATCTTAATTAAATTTAAATTCAGTTTTTTAAGTTTTGTTTTGTGTTGCGTTTCTACTTTTTTTTTTAATATTTTTTTTCGTTTTATTTGTACTTTGAAACTTTCTTTTCAGTTGTTGGTAGTTGTTGTTGTTGTTGCCGTAATGTTGCTTAATGAGGATTTTCCTGTGGTAGTTGTTACTGACAGTGGGCGTGGTTTAGTGTTGTATTTTTGTTTCCAAATTTGCATTTGTTTTTTAACTGAGGGAATGAGGGTCGAGGAGGAAGAATATATGTAAAAAAAAAAGAAAAAATTAAAAAATAAAATTACAACAAAATCGTTCGCTTTAAAAATTATGTTTAATTTAAATTTAATAACTTGCTGCTGCTGTTGCTGTTGGTTTAGTTGCTGTTTGGGGAAATGTGTTTAACAATGAGAAAGCAGGGTTGTATTCGAGTTGTAGGAATTCTCAAGGTTAATGTTAACCTTTCTTAGTTAAAGATCTTAGTTTTGTTTCCAATTTTAAATTGTTTGGTTTGCTTTTTTTTTTAACTAAGGCTTAAAAAGTGCTGCTTCGTGTACAAAATTCCGTTGTTGTTGTTTTGTTTTTCTTTTATTTTAGTCTTTTGTTTGCTAATAATACATCCACCGTCTTGGCTTCTCTAGCAGTCCAATATTTGGCCACACCAAGTTGCTTTTTTAGAAGAGTTTAGCTTCTTCACCGTGCTAAGTTAAATGTACTAGTTTTCTTAGTGGACAGATGTGTTTTATATTATTATTATCATTGGTTTTTCTTTCTTTGAATTCCTAAAAATTCAATTTTGTTATTATTGAGTATTTTATTTTTTTTAAGTTTTTTTTGTTTTTTTGTCTTACGGTTTCTAATTTCACTAAGTGCGTTCTTTATTCCCAGTTTTTAGTTCTCATAAATTTTTGGTTTCTTTTTTTCCTCTTGTTAATATAAGGGGCTTGTAAGCTTAGCTTATAAGCCTTGTTTTAAAAACCTTGCAAACTGTTTATAGCAGCGGCTTAGCGGTTTCCTTCTTTTTTTTAAGTGTTGCGTAATCCGTACTAAAATTTCGATACTTCGTTTAAGAAATCAATTTAAATTATTTGCGAAATTTGTTCTCAAATTATATAAAAAAAATTTTTTTATTTTTATCCGTAGTTTGGTTGGAGCACAGTACATGCCACTTCCGCCGAATTCCTCCTAAAACGCCGGTTTTGGGTTTTTTTGGTTTTGAGCTAAACTTAATTATTATTTTCGGTTTTGTTGTTATAAATTTTTGTTGTTGTTGTTTTGATTTTTGTATTCGTTTCGATGGTGTTTTTATTTTCAGATTATGATGAAAGTGATGTCAAAACGGAGATTTAGTTACAAAAGCTGTAAATAGAAATAAGGTAAAATCAATTTTAAAATACGGCCAATTAGCAAGAAAAGAAACCCAAAAAAAATTGATAACTAAGGTAGATTGGAAGCATTATTTATGTTTTAGATGCTGTACTAAACAAAACGATTCAAAATATACTGCCATAGAGTTCACACACGCACGCACATACACACGCACACAAGCTGCAAGCAAAATAGAACAGGAGCATTTAGAGAAAAAATGCCGGTTCGATTATATACAAAAATACTGCTTATGCGTGGACAACAAATACTATCGTAAGTGTAGATGGTTGGCTTTGACTTTTCTCCCAATAAACTACTCTAGTAGTTAAGTGAAGAAAAAAAGACAAATCATAATATGTAAGCGCTCATACTATTCATATGTTTCCCTCCGTCTATCAGAAAAGCAAGACTGTCGTGCAACAACATTGCAGAATTATTGATTTTTCAGAGAGTGCAGTCAGTGTAAACTTAAGGCCCCTCCCAGACTATACATATATACGCATTAGGAAGAAAATTATTACACTAGTGTCTTTTCAACTATATAAATCTTTAAGACAAAAATAAACAAATGGGACTACATTAAAACAATGTCCTTTTTTACAGTTACAACCACATTAACTGCACTTTTCAAATGTCGCGACAAGTATACAATTTTCTCATTTTGCATTTCGACGTCAACGTCGGAAAAAAATTTCTAATAGCGGCGACTGCGACTACGTTTCATTTACACGCACAAACACGACACTTTGTGAAAAAATACATACAGATTTTTTCAGACAAATATTCATTACGAAAATCACTACGGTTTTGCTAATTTTCATAAACAATTTATACGAAATGATTTGTTTTTTATTTTCTCATAGTTTTATTATTATTTTTTATGTATTTTGCCATGATATTTTAGCAAAATATAAAAATTTTCCGTCAACCAAATACATACCACGAACACAGCACAACACATACCATAGTTGTATAAATTGGTATTCAGCGTTGCTTTTAGTGTGAATAGCTTTTAGTTTTCATATATTTAGTGACGGATAATCGATTTAGATCAAGCAAGAGGTCGTATTCCGATTTGGCTAAAGTTGTTATTTCATATGTATTCATACGCCAAAATAAATATTAGAATTCATTACATACACATGTAATCAAAGATCGTTCATTTGATATATTTGATATATTTGATATATATATATATATATATATATATATATATGATATACCCTTTGGAAAATGCATGATGTATCTATATATATATATAAATATATATGTATATATATATATAAATATATATGTATATATATATATAAATATATATNTATATATATATATAAATATATATGTATATATATATATAAATATATATGTATATATATATATATGTGTGAAAGTTGGCAACACTTTCCAAATTATATATATAACCTTATATATACTTTCTACTGCAACTTGATGAATGAACATGTACCGTTTTCCTCAGTCCTTCGATATATAACTTCAAACGACCAAGACTTATGAAAACAAACAAATTGCAATATTTATGAAAAATTCAGTGGCTGAACTCAGAAGCCGTAACAAATCCCTTTGCATACTTTGTATGATGTACTTTAGATTCTATTAATGTTATAAAAACGGCCATTCTACGAGTATGTCGCTAACAGTGTGTGTACTCATTCATACTTATTATTTAGCAATCGGTGCTAAGATCACACAATAATGGTAGCCAGAATGATATATGATATATATAATAGGAGATTTTTACGAACGTTTTATGTTTCTGTTATCAATAACATTAGCAACGCTGTTAATTAGCGGCCATTTGACACCTCGCTCTTTATTTCCCATTTTTGAATTGGCAAAAATTCTGTTAATAGTTTCCTGATATAACGTCACACTCTCTTAAACATTCGCAAAGCAGAACCATATACAATTTCGAATTTTCAACTGCATATGTGCAATGGTATACATAGAAGTGTGTGTATACGAAAAAAATCTAAACAAGAGGTAGGTGGAAAAAATGATTTGTTTTCCTGCCATCGTTTATTTGGTATTAAAGAATTTTAAATTTTACATTCAGTCAATTGCTTCAATAAATTTTAAATGAAATTGCATTTACCTACCTGTCTCTAATATAATCTTAAATTTTCTAATCCATTGAATTCAAATCTTCTTCATTTTGGTATTCCCCTGCTATAATAAAAGCATGGAACTCTATTGTATTATTTACTTTTTGATCTATTAAATTTTTATTTAACTCACGTCGTTAACGTTAGATGTGAAGCGACTGTCCTTGGCTAACAAAGTTGAAATAATTAAATCAATTATGCGAGGATACCTGAAAATTATAAAATTTTTTGTTTTAACGATATATAAGTTTGTGAGAGAAAGTGCGGACCGAGTATGTTAACTTACTTTGCAAATTGTTTTCAATGAGAGCCTACGTCTTGCCCCTCCCTTAAAGATGGTTACAAACGCATTTATCAAGAGCATCAGTACCTGAATGCAGGCGAAGTATTTTAGAAACAAATGACAACAAAGGAAAAGAATTAAATTTCTTTATAAAACAAAAAACAAAACAATGTAAATTCAAACATTAACAACAAAAAGAATAGTGTGAAAGCGTAACATTTAACACCTAAGCGCAATTTGTTTGCGAACATTTTTGTTCTAGCAGTAATCAACAGGTGCATATACATTTTCGTATATATATCACGACAAGAATCCAACACGTACTTGTTCCTCAAAATTCTATACAACGATTAGGTCTTTCCGTTTACTGACGACGTAACGATTAAAACTCACTTATAACGAATAACGCTACCACTTCTTAATGAATTTAGCGGTTAAGACATATTTGCAATGAACAAAGTAAAAGAGCAACTGTTATTCCATTAAAAGAATTCTTTTTATCAGAAAGAATTCTTTCTTATAAATCGTATTAACGCAATAAAAATAATAATTAAAATATTTAAAGTAGCGATTATCTGCATTAAATTGTTTTACTTTACATATACAAAAACCGGTTGAAGCGTCAACACATTACTTGCGTTACGCGTTGTGCGTGGATCATGGACTGTTAAAACAAAACTGATCGCCTGTGTATTTAAATAAAGTTGATTATGTAGTTTGCATTGTTCTGTGTGTGAATGCAAGTTCTTGACAAACTTTTAAAATTTGTGCGTATGTGGTTTTTGACAAACAAAACACAACACGCACACACACAAACTGATGTGCTTACAGAAAACAAACATGCTGTTAAACGCAACCGGAGAGAAGAATAATTAAAATTTGAACAAAATTAAAAAATTTAATTAAATAATAAATAAATATAATAAAATTAAAAATTAAACTAAACTAAATAAATTGCAAAAGTACATTTCAAAGAAATCTTTGATACTTTCATCACTTGTTGCAGTGAACGGATGTGTTGATCTCTATTACGTTCGCATTAATTTATAATAACAAAAAGACGAAATTCATAATCGTAAAAGCCTTAAATATAAGCAAAGTTCTCTGTTGATCGCGATAGCGTAATTAACATTGTCTTCATCATGGATGAAAGCAGTAATGGTGATGACGATGATGATAGCAGTATACGCTGGCAAGTAATTACTGCGCGAATGTTTCACAGTTGTCGACAAACTGAATCAGCAAGAAGACAACAAGGATTTAACTGCGTTAAAGATTATTAGCAGCAGTATTAGCATTCTAAATACACACAAGAGCAGTGCTAATACAACGCATACAAATAATAAAAGCTATTATTATTATTATTATTATTTAAATTTAGCCAGAGAATCAATTCTTAGACTAAAGTCTTAAAGCACTAACATATAAGGCTTTCGGCTTTATTTTTATTAATATTATTATTATTATTATTATTATTATTATTTAAAACTCAACCGCACTTGAGATTTGAACCCACGACCATTGAATTGCTAGTCGAGACTCTTGCTTAGTCGGCCACTCAGACGGACTAATAAAAGCTAATAACAGGAAAGCAACAATTACAAGCTCTTCTATTTCAGCAATCGTTTCGTTAGTCTTGATAATGGGGATAATGAAACAAACTCTGAGAGTGATTACCGTAACAATAATAATAATAATAATATACGAAAATGTCCTCGTATTCCAAATGTTGCTGATGTTGACGGCATGGTCAAATCCATTTTTAATATAATTCCTATGTCTGAATTTAGCTATAAATCACTAAAAGCAAATTAGATTAATAGTAAAAGACGTTTAGCCATCGTTACCTATTTAAAAGAGAAAATAAGTTAAATTTCACACCTACCAACTCAAACAAGAACGATCGCATAGAGTCGTCTACACCACTTAACGCCCACAACCGATATAAAAGATGCCCATGAGGGTGATGGACATAAAGTTGAAAATGCCACTAATATCTAAGTGCATAAATAACGACGACTGTTCAGTTTTGTTTACGGATGGCGCTACATGTTGGTCAAAAAGTTTGTCAAAAATGCCCGATATATTGGATTTCATAGTACATTCCGGAATATCTAGTAATCTTCTTGAAATAACTGACTATAACGACCTTAGTCTAGTGTGATCGAGTTTACTGCAATTAATAATAATGTTCTCAGCTGGCTCTTTTGTGTGACACACCATATATATCAGATTAGACTCGTCCAATCATCTTTAGATAAACTTCGTCATATGTGTGATTGCACGTGAGTCTACTGAGCAAAAAAAAAAAGCTAAAAAAACCTACACTAATGATTTGATTGTGATGAAGTGATGATTATCTCTCTCGATGGGATAATATAAAAGTTGTAATAGTCAAAATGATTCCATTCCATTCTAGAGATTAGATCAGAAGATTAAGCTTAAGTTATGGCTGCACAGGAATTGTACGTTTATGGGGTTATAAAGATTGTTAAAAATATGATTAGTATATAATTATGATACTTAGAAAGAGAAGTCAGCAGATTTTATGAAGGCAGTTAACTGCTTGAGAAAAGGCATATTACGAACACGAAAGACTTCATACAAGTTGTTATAGATGCTACAAATTCCAAAAGAAAGTCCACACACCTCTTATAGTAAACTTTAATACTTTTCTCAATCAAAGATATAAGATTCTTAATAATAGGATTGATTGTAACATGTTTACTGCTTCGATCGATAGAAGCATTAATATAAACCTACCCATTAAATCGGCGTAGGAATTAGATGGCAGAGCGGAGACATTTAATAGTCTAATACGAGACGCTAGACTTTTGTCAGCACTTAATACACACAGACCATAACAATGCCTCAATTCAGCTCCAACGGGAACTTCGTGAAATGGAACACTGGCTAAAAATATGGAAAATTAAAATTAACACGGAAAAATCTACACATGTGACATTTATCTTACGCCGAGAAAATTGTCAAAATACATCTCTTGACAATTGCGGCATTCCACAAAATGATAACGTTAAATACTTAGTATTGCGCGTAGATCGCAGACTGACAGGGAAAACTCATATAAAAGCTAAAGGAGAACAGTTAAGCGTAAAAAGCAAACGCCTTTATTGGCTATGGCAATGCAATGCAAATTCAAGCTGTTTTGAAACCGTATACAAAACAATGCTAAAACCAATTTGAACCCAAGGAATACAACTATGGGGAACAGCCAGCAATTCCAATATTGAAATCTTACAAAGATATCAAGGTAAACAGTGAGGTCAATCGCCAACGCACTATGGTTTATATCTAACACAGCTATCCTTGCTGATTTATCGAGTCAAACGGTTAACGATGAAATTAAGAGATTCAGTAAAAACTACTTAAAGAGGTTAAGTGATTACTGTAATATTTTGGCTATAGCGCTCCTAGATGATGCCCATGAAATCAGAAGACTTAAGAGAAATCATATATTAGACTTACCATTTCGAACATAGTTAAAAACAAAAAACAAAATATCTGTAAATAGTTCCATAATTGTTGCTCATAATTAACATAAATTGAAGGTAAAAATTAATTTTGAATACATTTTATACGCTTTGTTTGGTATGTATATTGTTGTTCTCGTAGGAGTTGTAATTATATAATGTAATTATTTACTTTATAAAATTTACTCATTATTCTTTGTGGATAGATTGCAACTAAAATAAATAAAAAAATTAAAATAAAGTCATATGGTTTTGCTTCAGTAACGCATGCAGGCTGTGTGTTGAACCGAATACACATAACTGCTGCGTGGCTGTCGATCATGCCCAACGCCTAACGCAAGCATTGTGTTTGCGCTTAAGCCAAATTTGTTTCTGTAAATGAATGTCAGTTAATCTAGTCTTAAACGTCAAAAACAGTAAGCAGCAATTGGGAACGGATATTAGGCCAAATTCGTGGTTTTTGCCTATTTTTTACAGGTCGTGCAGTATATATACGCATTCGATTTTCGATTTTTGTAAATCTCTTAACTAATGAAAATTGAGCGCGTGCCCGCAAGCGTTTATCGTTTTCAGATTTGGACACTATCCGCGTTATCTGAAACATTCAACGCAACCACACAGACATGAATGTCATTTGCTTCCAAGTACATTGATCCGCCTGATTTTGAGTATGTTAAATAAGAATGGAGAGAGAAAACCAACATCCAGAAAATCCTGATTAATTATTGTTCATCACAAGCGTTAAAAGAATATACTAACAAAAACTTCTGTGGCATAATCTGAAATGTATTTGCCGGCCATACAATATATTTCCGGCCTTCGACCAGATTATAAATGAAGCTGCAAGTTTCGCTATCGTAGTGGAGGAATTTCTTTCTTTCGGTTCTTTGACTATTAGAGCCCCTTGCGGAGCTGTAGGCCATGGTAATAAAATAATAAAATATATAGTGCGAATATATCTTCTAGCAGACTTCCGTGATATTTTTTTTTTTTTGGTTTGTTGGGTAGCGATGGACCAAGCCAGTAGATTTGTAGCTTATATGTCCAGTTATATCAATTTCCTTATATTCTATTTCTTCTTAATCACATTTAGTAAAATATATGCAAAAGCTTGTCTGTTTCTCGATTATTCCAATATACAGATGTTCTTAGTTATGGTGAAATTCTATATTCTTTTTTTTATTTGAGCAACATGCTAAAATTGGTTGTTAACACTCCAACGACAGCATGAAAACTGACTTCCGCGATAATATCCATTATTATATAAATATCTGTATAATAATGTTATAATTTTTATGTTATTATATTAATAAATATATTGTTCTTTGCAACAACAAAATACATATGATTCTACTTTTGAAATGTAAACAAGAACGTATGTAATATTAGTATACGTTTCATTTTATTAATATTAATTTTATTATCTGGGCATACAAGCCACAAATCTATTGGCTTGGTCTATTTCCACCCTACAACTCAAAAAAAATATTAATACTAGATAAAGATAGATAGAATAAAGATTTTTGATCTTTCTTAATTTATCTTCTAACTTCATTTTTCGTATATACTATTTTTCAGAATCAGCCTTTTACACCAAGAATCAGCTGATTACACCAGGAATTAGCCACTTACACCAGGAAAATCAGCAATGTGGCAATGTCGGTGATTAATTGACAAAAGAAAAAATTGTGTAAAGTTATTAGAAAAATTGGTTAGATATTCTTTGTTTTTATAAATATATTAAATAAAAACGTGTGAGAATGACTTAGGTACAGGGAAGTTTATTAATGGATGAATGGTCAAGACGTGAGCAATTGTCGCCAACAATAGTGGCGAACAACAAAATTGAATGCTTTCGAGCGGTACAATGAAATTATTACTACACCAAATGGTTAAATGTAAAATTCATGTTATGTTCGGTATGGATGTCTCCAGCTCAGATAAATGGTCCCAATTTCTCGAATGGCTTAAGCAACTATGCAGTGAAGAGTTTTTTTTTTACCTAAGTTTTGAAGACATACCCAAATATGTCGCTGCGCATTCAAGCTTAGGATAACTAAGGATTTTTCCTCTTCTTTCGACGTAAACAGCCAACCTTACAAGCATTGAAGTCTGAGTATCGTTCGGAAGCGAATAAGCTTTGGTACATGCGAAAACTTATATAAAAAGGGAGAAAGCGTAGCAGGAGTAATGTAAATGGTCTCTGATTTTGTAACTACACTTATCGACAATTTTTAAGGAATTATAAGAATTTTGAAATTCCAAATAAATTTGCATTTTTATTAAAATGAAAAAAAAATATTGATACTTCAGCGCTTGAGTTTAATACAAAAAAATAACTTAAATTTAAATCAATCGCAAAATTAATTTTACTTAATTTTTCTGAACAAGGTGATAAGTGAAATTTGTTAACCTTGATATCGGGACTGTTCATTATCAAGAATGGTTAGCATGTTTTCCTTTTCGACAAGCGATGTTATACTTCTATTAACAGCAACTGAAACATTAGATATATTTAGATGTAAATGTAAAGCACCTGAAACGAAGAAAAAAAAAGCATTCGCGAGGGATTCTACAAGCATTCCATCCGATCTTGTATGTGTCGTCTTTCCCGATATCGTCGTAACAACGATCTGAAGCTTTTCCAAAGAAGAATGTACAAAGTTAGAGTTATTAAAAAAAGCCTATAAAGAGCAACTTACTTTCTGAGATGGGATCATTGAGAAGATGGTTATCGTTTTTGCATTGCAACAATGAAGATGAACATGTTTTCATTGCTTGGGCTACTTTATCTTCATCGGCGGTGACTAAAGTTATATAAATTGTCTGTACATCATTACAGATCTTTTTGATATTTAAACGTTCGATGGTTTCATTACCACGTAAGAATCTCTTCATTAGTTACAGATTTTTACAGAATTCATATATTTCGTGGCAAAGTGTTAACGCAATGGCAAATTCAGCATCGTACAGAGCAAGGATAATATTTATGCAAGAAGCGTGATTTAACGTTCTTACATAGTATTTTTTTTTGCTCTTCCGTATTCTCAAAGAATTACACATAAATTAACCTGATGTCATGGAAAAGTTGGATCTTCAAAGATACATTGGAGGAAAAGTTAAAGAGAAAATTACAGAAGGAAATCTACGATACCATCATCAACACTACTCTTCTATTAATTCTCAATTAATTCCACCTTTATATCCAACAAATGTCGAGAAAATCAAGATCCAAACATTTTCGAGAATTCGCCTCGGGCATACAATTGCAACTCACCAATGGATCTTGAAGAAGTCTTCCTCCCCAATCTGCAGTTGTGGACAAATTCTTACTATAAGGCACATTCTCTGCGACTGCCCTAACCTTTCCTTGGCTAGAAGTATTGCATTTAAAGCGATTAACCCTTTGGACTTTCTAAAATCAGCTTCAGAACAGAATATTAATTCAATATATTACTTTATTAAAACTACTAGGCTCAATATCTAATGTAATTTTATAAATTAGAGCCGATAGCCTGTGTTGCTAGTGCTCAATGTCTTTTTGTTTAGTCTAAGAATTTACTTCATTGGTCTAAAATTATAATAATAATAATAATAATAATAACCTTTTCTTCAAAACTTTATCTAATTCTTGGTCAACGGACTTCAATGTAGCGAAAATCATTACCTCCACGTAAAATGTATTTTCATTAAATTGACCATCAGGAATGTTCGATACAATCAATTAACTTACTTCGGAATGTTTCCCAATTCACCACAATTTGTATATGGGCGGTCGACTCCACAATGTCTTAAAAGTAAGAAGTGATTCAAGCTTTTTTTAATTCCATATAAGAAAATACAACTAAAGATTCTTTTATTCAAAAAGTCGGTCTACCTATTCATATCGTGGAAAGTTTAAAGAAAAATTCAGTAGATTTTTGCTGATTTTATTGCAATATTCTTGTGTTTGCTTTATTCACCGATTAATGACCATTGAAGAAATAATCGTGAACAAATTCATAAAAGATAATAAATAGCTTCTTTAACAGCAAGAGGAAACTGAAAGAATTTCCTTAGGGTTATTTATTATTAATCACTTATTTCTAATAACTAAGATTTGCCGCTATTATTACTTATGTCTGTTTCGAGCAAAAGCAGCCACATTTCATAATTAAAGCAACACTGAAGCTATTCATTTTTGTTAAGCTTACCTAAGATTTTAATTTAAAAGAGATTTTAATAAAAACATTTATGGTGCTGTACGAGAGTGAGCTTGATAGTTTCGTCTTCTATGTCTATCGGCGAATAATAAGCAGAGGGCGTTTTGACATGAAGCTATAATTTTCCTATACAATAACGCAAGTTATTCTTGTCGATTGAAATGATAGACTTGGCAATCTTGTAGCAATGTAAACACTTCTTCGCGAGTCAGTAAATCAACAACAGATGATTTACTGAATGAATTAAGAAAAAAAGGATATGTAAACATATTTTCTTTTTAAAATTAACTAACAAATCTTTACGTCGATGAACACTTTTGAAAACATGGTCGTCATATATATAATACAATTGTTTATGTAATATATTCACTTAAATCGTAAATACTGGCACACGGTTCTCTATCGAAGTTTAAAAGGCCCCCAGTTGCGCGTATCCGATGAAAACTTGAAGCATTATATGTTTGCGTATGCTCGAACGCCAAATTTAGAGATAAATACAAAATAATTGTAGCATTCTTGTTCATATGATTACAATTATTATTAGGTAAATTAAGTGCTGAGTAAAATAACTGCATTTTGCATTATGGACAATACAATAAAAAAAATTAATTAAACTTAAAGCTCGCTTTTGCATTAATATCGTATGATTAGGGTTTGTTTATATGTACGTTAAAGAAGAGTAAAATAAACTTAATGCTCGTTTTTGCATTAATATCGTGTGATTAGGGTGTGTTTATATATATACACGTTAACGAAGGGTAAAATTAATAAAGTAAAAAATTTCTTTAAAAAGTTATTTTTTTAAGCAAAAAGGCTAATGAAAAGTGGTTTTCTGAAAGCAAAGAACGATTTCAAATATTCCTGCTTAGTCCGCCCAATAGTTAATGATATAATGTTTTCAATTAACTGGCAGTTTTTATATCCAAAAGATAATGTTTCTGAAGAATACCGTACGGTAAAAGGTCTGTTATGAAGAGAGAATACAATTACGCTGCGTAAGACAACAAAGTTCTCGGAAAGAACCATCAGCAGAAGGTTCAAACAGTTTATTAAGAAAACCAAGAATTTCGTGTTCGCATTGAACGTTTTTTTACAACACAACGGATCTTCTGTTATTGATTTGCTGAATTGCACAAGAAGAAACACAAGAAGAAGAAGAAAGATATAACCACTTCGTCTGTAAAATTTGCATCATTGCAACATGTAATGCGAACTATTTGTTCGACTGCGTATAAACATGCACGATCAATTTTATCTTGACAGTTTGTATAATATAATATACGTCATTATGTTCAGCGGTTTATTCTCTTAAGTGGTACTAAATTTAGATATGAATGCAAATAAGATAAAAGATTTGTATTACCATATAATGTTAATTAATGTCTTTTCCACAAGTTTAAAAAGCATTTACACCCACTGATAAAATGTTACGAACATGTTTATCAATTTACTGCACTTGGTAATACTGGCTGTCAGAATATTTCACAACGACTATTAGTAAGAATTGGAAAATTTTTTTTGGTAAGATTTAGGGATATTCTTTAAATTAGTTGTTTTATTTCAGTTATATAGAAAGGAATCAATAATATTAGTATCGCTTAAAAATCCTCTTGAGGCACTGTTTGTGATTGTGTTTACTGCAAAAAACACGAAAACGCCGTTAGGTTAAATAACCAAATTATTTTGTCCGCCTTACTGGAACAGAATAACATAAAAATCAGCGAAATGGCTTATCGTTTAATAAATTCAGCACAAGTTATGGAACGATGCATTCGTCGCTCATATCTAAGCCATTCTGCAGCATCTACAAAAGAGGTTTGTGTATTCGTCTACTCACCGCCATTTTTAAGTTAATTTAAAGACAAATATCTGTTTGTTTTAGATGTCGCATTCGCAGGGTGTTGCTTTTTTGGAACAAGTTCCTTTAGTTAGATATCTGTTGGAGCAAATTAGATATTTTTGCAAAAAGCCGCCAAAAGGTTTTGAGAAGTATTTCGACGAAGGTAAAAAGCCTGGTGCTAAAGCTGCGGCAGGTGAGGATGGCGCAAAGAAAGGTGATGCCGCTGCGCAACCTTCAAAAAACCTCCCTCCAAGTCAAACGCAGTCAACACCACAGCAACAGCAGCAGCGGTCTGACTGGAATTTTGGTATGTTTACGAATAAACAACAACAGGGCGGTCGGCAGGGCGGTAATCGAAATGTGGGTGATGGTGGTTCCGGTGAACGTGAAAAATGGATTATTCTTGGCGCTATTGCTGCAGCGGCGTTAGTAGGCAGTTTTGCTTTCTTTGAAGTCGGTTACAAAGAAATAGCTTGGAAGGACTTCGTCAATAAGTAATGTTGGCTTGTATATTTAATCTTTTTATTTTAGTCATAAAAATAGTCCTTTATTCATACGGTCGTAGTTACCTCAACAAGGGAGTGGTAGAAAAATTAGAAGTAATTAACAAAAAGTGGGTACGGGTTCGCTTGCTGCCAGGTCACAGCAAGGATGCTGGTGGGATGTTGTGGTTTAATATTGGCAGTGTTGACTCGTTTGAACGAAATTTGGAGAACGCTCAAATTGAGCAGGGTTTTGAGCCAGCAAACTTTATACCCGTCATTTACCGAACCGAAGTGGAGGCTTCTAGTTTAACCGGTTTACTGCCCACGCTATTGATTATAGGTTTTCTAGTTTATATGATGCGGCGATCCGCAGATATGATGGGAAGTGGTCGAGGACGTAAAGGCGGCGGTTTGTTTGGTGGTGTTATGCAATCCACAGCTAAACTTATTAATTCCAATGAAATCGATGTACGCTTTAGGTAAGTTAATCCTTCGTCGTTCGTGTTGCGAACTTTTTAATTATAAATTCTTCCTGTAGAGACGTGGCCGGATGCGAGGAAGCCAAAATAGAAATTATGGAATTTGTAAATTTCCTGAAAAATCCTCAGCAATACATCGACTTAGGTGCAAAGATACCTAAAGGTGCAATGTTAACTGGTCCCCCAGGTACTGGCAAAACCCTACTAGCAAAGGCGACTGCAGGAGAAGCTAATGTGCCATTTATCACTGTCTCTGGTTCCGAATTCTTAGAAATGTTTGTTGGCGTGGGTCCATCGAGAGTGCGCGATATGTTTGCATTGGCCCGTAAAAATGCTCCTTGCATTCTCTTTATTGATGAAATAGACGCGGTAGGCCGTAAACGTGGTGGTAAGTCATTTGGTGGCCACTCGGAGCAGGAGAATACTTTGAATCAACTCCTAGTTGAAATGGATGGTTTTAATACAACAACTAATGTGGTAGTTTTAGCCGCAACAAATCGCATAGACATCCTAGATAAAGCTTTGTTACGTCCTGGCCGTTTCGATAGACAAATATTTGTACCGGCTCCCGACATTAAAGGCAGGGCCAGCATATTTAAAGTACATTTGCAGCCGTTGAAAACTGATTTGGATAAACAAGATTTGTCACGTAAAATGGCTGCTTTAACTCCAGGTTTTACAGGTGCCGATATTGCAAATGTATGCAATGAAGCAGCGCTAATAGCAGCAAGAGACTCAAATGAGACCATTATTTTAAAAAATTTCGAACAGGCAATTGAACGTGTTATTGCTGGTATGGAAAAGAAAACAAACGTTTTGGCTCCCGAGGAAAAGAAAACTGTAGCGCATCATGAGGCCGGCCATGCTGTGGCCGGGTGGTTCTTGGAGCATGCTGATCCTCTTTTAAAAGTATCTATTATACCACGTGGCAAAGGTTTGGGTTATGCCCAATACTTGCCGAAAGATCAGTATTTACTTAGCAAAGAGCAACTTTTTGATCGCATGTGCATGACTTTGGGCGGGCGTGTCGCCGAAGAGCTTTTCTTTAATCGCATTACTACCGGAGCGCAAGATGATCTCAAAAAAATTACTGATAGTGCATACGCTCAAATTGTTCGATTTGGTATGAACGAGCGCGTCGGTCAAGTCAGTTTCGATGCCGGCGTTCAAGGTGATCCGGTGTTCACGAAGCCCTATTCCGAAGAAACAGCTCAAATGATTGATAACGAAGTGCGTGAGTTGATCAAAAAAGCCCATGAGGTAACCACGGTTTTGCTAACAAAACATAAGGAAGATGTAGCAAAGGTAGCGCAACGCCTACTTAAGAATGAGGTCCTGAGTCGAAACGATATGATTGAACTGCTTGGTCCACGACCTTTCAAAGAAAAATCCACCTACGAAGAGTTTGTTGAAGGCACAGGGTCATTGGACGAAGATACTACTTTGCCGAAAGGCTTACAAGACTGGAATAAACAAAAGACACCCGAAACACCTACACAGCCTGCTAAGCCAGTACCCACGACATAGATAACTAGGCGATTTATGACCGGTTTGCAGCAATTTCTTTTTCACCTCTGTAATTAATTTATTTGTTTATATCAATTCTGTTATGTAAGTTCTCACTTTCTGCATTCATACATGTGTAAATGCACACGAAACACTTGTGCAGATGCATGACAATAATGTTGAAACAGAAAAGACCAGTTCAACATTATGACAAATGCAAACAAATTAACTAAACAAAAATAAAGTTGTTTAAACGATATTTAGTAAGTATTGTGTTTAATGAACGAGTTTGTAAAGAAGCAAAAAAAAAAAGAAGAAAAGACAATCTCCCTGTCCTACTTCTGTGTTTGAGTATTTTATAGAAACTTAGATGTGCAAAATTTCTGGCTGAACACATTCGTCTATAGGAATTATCATTAATATGCTTGCAAATATATGATTGTCTAAGAGTGGTGCCGAAGAAAGTACACATTGCGAGATTCTTCGAGTTATCTTTTGTTACAATTGTGTAATTATCTACAAAAGGAATTTTAGAAAGACAAATATAAATATGCTCCTATAGTAGCTCTAAGCCCAGAATGTCTTAAGTTTCGTTATATCGTATATAAAACTTCAATGAACCAAATAATTGCAATTTGTTTCCTTCCGGATTTAAGCGAGGGTTACCTCTTTTTCTCTTCATTCTCCTGTTGTAGAAAATTAAAATTTTCTTGTAAGAATGTTGAATCATCAGTGATTAATGTGATATCGAGACACAATTTAAGTGAATTGCATAACTATAAAATCAATTTGCCCTTTATTTGATATTAAAAACTTTTTACTTTTTGTAAATCAGCGCGATATTGTTAAAAGGAAATTAATTGATGAGATTGAGTAAAGTATCTAAGCAGGTATATGAACATGACTTGTCAAAAAGGGTTGGTAACCCTATGCACAGTTACGATTACATTTCTGATTTCTTATCATTGACAGCCGATAGTAAGGGAAAAGCTCTCTCAAAAGCTTAACCGGCATTTGCACTTTACTCTTATAAACTTTTAAGTTACTCTTACCATCTTCGACACTATGCTCTTAAGAACATTTTGTCTGACGGTGTTTATTATTTATTATTTTTATTGGGGTTGTTGTTCGTGTACTATGTGCAGCTATTTGCATTTTGTATTTTATATATATATATATATATATATCTATACACATATATACATATATCTATACACACATATACATATATATATATATATATATATATATATATATATATATACGTTTTGTCGATGGGTTTAATTGGAACTATGCAACGTATTAGTTTTTTAATACTGTTAATTTTTTATGACCATTATGCTGGGTTGAGAGAAGGTGAGAAATGTGATTTGGGAGTAAAGAGTAAAGAGTTGCTGAACGAACGCATCACTAAGTGAGAATAGTGTGAAAGGGTGTGCATGAATTTTGCATGTTTGCCTTTGCTCGACGTTTCTGTTTCGCTCGTTTTTCATTTATTTCGAGTAGTAGTTGCTGCCGATAGTGTTGTTAGTTTGGTTGTTGTTATTATTACCACCGCCGCCGTCGCAGCAGCAAATACAACTATCTTTTGGTTACCTCGCATGTACTTTACATTTTAGCAAAACAGTTTGTCGCGAGCGCTTGCTTACTAAATATAGTGGCGCTATAATACTTTAGCACAGACGACAAGTGTTTGTATTAATTTTCAAAATCCTAGAAATAATAAAAAAAGAAATAATTAATAATAATAATGATAATAAACATAAATCTTATAATTAGTGAGTAGTGCAAGCAACGCAAGAAAAACAAATAATAATAGTATAAACAATAGTAAGAAAAAAGTCAAATAATATGAAAAACACCTCATTTTTCAAACAATAGTTAAAAAAAAGTTTATATTTATGTCAATTAAGTGCAGTTGCTGTTAGTGTGTGAATAAAAAGTTGTTTTTATTGTTGTTGTAATTTATAAATCCAGAGCCAGTATAATCGTTACAAGTGCATATAGACATTTGTACATGCATGCACGCTTTTAGTTGGCTTTCGAGAAAGAAAATTTATACCGCTTCTTATTCTTATTCATATGTTTAGTGGTGTTGTTGTTATTTGACTTAAAAATTGCTCTAAAATTATTGCTATTCAAGTGAATTTAACATTAAAAAGGAATAGTAGAAGAAAATATTTAACAAATATGTTTTTTTTTTTAATATTATGTGTAAGAATTGAAGAATGTTTTTCGGATTGCGGACTTGTGATTTGGTGTATGTGTCTGTGTTTGTATGCGCGTGTTAGTATTCCTTGAAATTTCAGCCTTTTTTTGGAGGCCTAGTTTATGCAAATTTCCATTCGACCCGTTTTACAGTTTGCTTACTTTGGTCTCTTGCAGGCAGGCAAAATTCTGTTAAGGCTCTGCTTTTACCATTCAGTCGGCTTGAGTAAAAATAATAAAAACGTTGTTGTTATTGTTTTTTTTTTTTTTTTTTTTTCTTTTGCAAAATGAATTATGAACAATTTGAGAGATAGTCGTTTAAGCAACGTTACTTCGTTATAAGAAAAAATATTTTTTTCGAAAAAATTATGACAGCATGATAGACAGTCGTTCAAGAGGTTATTTCGGTAAGAAAAAAATTTNTTTTTTTTTTTTTTTTTTTTTTTTGATGTGTTTACATTATCTCCCAGAACGTGGTATCGCGCCTTTTGCAAAACACAGTGCAGCAGAGCAAAGCAACGCATAGCGAATTTGCTTACGGACGACGGTTTCTGATTGCAAGTTTGTGCTTCTCGAGCTCTTGCTTGCTGTTATTGTTGATGTTGTTGCTGCTTTGTTTTTATTTGTTTATTTTCTTGCCATTTCATTGCGTCAAGGTCTCTTAGCCGGTATCAAAGCATATGCACACATACACATACGTATACGCAGATGCGTGCTTACATAGTACGTACATATGTGCATACCGTACATAATTTGTGGAAACCATAAAGACATCTAAACACACATATGTACATACGTTCATACATACATACGAACATACATAGCGTATATAGAGACGTTCATGTACGTGAATACATGTAGAAGAACAAAATTTGCGATTTATTTATTTATTTTTTTTTTCAAATCAAAGTTAAAGTATTCACATGTTAGGGGTAGCGTTGTATAACATTTAACTGGGACGGATTAGATGTCCATTGCTGTTGTTGTTGCATCGGTGCAAACAGCTGATTGATATCATGATTATTTCCGCATCCTTTACGCATTGTTATAACAGTTACTTTTGTTTTTTTTCTTCTTCTTTAAGTATTGACGACATTGAAGAGAATTTAGGGTAAACAGCGCGTTCTCCTAACTGTTTCTTTCATTCTAGTACACTTTTCAATCTTTTCAATAAAAATGCAATGAACATCAAAAAAAATAACTGAAAAGTGAAACTGATTTTACGATTACAGTATTTGGTGAAAGAAAAGAAAACGCTCAATAAGGCTTTATTTTAGATAGCATTTACTCATCGTAGGATGAAGTTTTTGATTTATTTAAACACTTGCCACACGTACATGCATATGACAAAACGAAATTGTTCTTTACTTCATGTTCGATCAAAATTGACTAAGAAACGAAATCGATATAGTGGGACCGTATAATCTAGTGTCAAGAGTCCGCGGATTTTTGTGAACGAATACAATGACAATTCACCTCGAAGGTAAAATTTTTCCTGTTTGGGAGACGATTTCAGTTATGTGTTAGTGTTAACTATTTTATATTTGAAGGCGAATGTTAGGGTGAAAATGCTCGAACAATGTTATATTTATTAATTTATTTTTAATCGTTAAGATGTTTGGCTACAACTACATGTCGGGGTAATTCCATTTGTTTTGTATCCTCCGACGTGCCCCATCGGTTTGCCGCAGAGTATGTGTAAAATTTTCCGCTCTCGTTTCATATCTGAATTGAACTCTTTCCAATGAAATGTTCACCCATTGAAACAGTTATAATAGTCTTCTGTTGGCGCCAACGAGTATAAGACTGCGATTTATACGCTAATTATTAAAAAATTTTTGGATAATTTATATATACTTGCTACCGTGAACTCAAGTAGTATATGACTGTCAAATCGTAGTTCAACTCTCACTTGAGTGTTTGGTTAGCTTACCGATCCGCTACACGTCTCCCAAGCTTTGACGACTCTCTCTCTATTTGCTCTCTCTCGCAATTTTCCTCTCTCCACTCCTTTCTGGCTATCACCGTAACGCACCGTAATATAGTGGAGATACGTGAATGCTTAGTGTTCCGGTATTCACGATTCAAACAAAAATTTAATGCTCCTTATGAAGGCCTTCTATATATATGCCTTTCCTGCCTTTGCTTATGTTCACGTTATTCTGGACCATGAACTTCTTACCCTTATAAAGCCCGAATGTCTCCCCTGGCGTATAATTGTACATATAGTTGGACGAGACGTTCGATAGTAATAGCTTAGAGACGGTGTGATGCTCGTATGAATAATGCAGAAATTTATTATTGTTCATACGACTGCGCGCCTTCAAAGGAAAGTATGAATCGTTCAGGTGATAAAACCACGTTAGGGTTTTGTTTGCTTCTTTTTTTAAATGGCTTAAAACGTCGATACGAAAGGGGGATTTTTGATAGAAAACGGCACACTTGTTATAGATACGTTGATTACATTAACTGCTTTGGGGAGCATGAGAAAGAATGGGCGACGAGGAATATTTGAAGCCTTCCAGCCCATTAAACCGCTCATGTATGATTCCGGCGAAGCAGATTACGAGCACAATAAAAAGTGAGTTTTTCTCGTACTCTCTTGCTCTTTCCGCTGGGATCCCCTTAACTTAAGCATCAAACTGTAACTTAAAACAGGTATTTTGATAAATAACGGTATTTCTATTCTATTGGCGATTTTTTTAAGCATAGACAAAATTCTTATTAATCGACAATGCGTCGTTGTAAAATCTTTCTGCTTTTCGAGCAAATGGCTCGATATTCTCTAGATTTCCAATTATATTGTTAGAAAGTATTTAACCTGTGTTTATCTTTGAATGCAAAATCGTCGTCTATAGTGGTACGAGGTAAGGGAGGCTAAGAGAAAGAAAAAAAACCGCTTTTCCACCAACCGGAAAATATTTTTTTTATAATATTTACTATCTGTATCCCCTTGATCCCTTTAAAATAAATTTAGAAAAATAACTCCTTTTTCGGTGAAAATAAGATGATATACCTTTTCATGGGATCAATTCAAAGTCCGGCTGGATCGTAATTGTTTCTTGTTAGAGAGGGATAGAAATAAAGTAAGAAAAAAACTTTTTTTGACAAACACGAATTTTGCTGTTTCTTGATTTCATGCCGGCTTTTGAATTATCTCATAGCCATATGCCTTGTCTTTCAAACAACAGTAATGTGCAAAGATTAACCTTTACAAAAGTCTTTATCATATTCAGATCACCTGTCAATCACGCTGTTCAATACGCGATAACGCTACAAAAATTAAGGTATTCTAAGTACACAATATCAATATCAAGCTATAAACGCTGTACTTCACACGAGATTGAATTGATTGTAACCATCTTCTTGGTGTGTATAAAAGCTGATCTCAGCCCACTTAAATAGACAGACAGAGCAAAAAAAAATTCTTTTAAAGGACGCTTTTTTGCTAGATGGCTAATGAAATTGTCGTTCAAATGTAATAGGAAAAGTAGAACTTCCCCTTAATGGTGTTGCTTGACTCGACTAATCGAGTCAAGCTCAAAAGCTTATTCAAGGCGCGAAACAACGAAGGTATTTATAGTGCCGCGTAAAGTCTAATAATACTATTTTGACATGGAGAAGTTACGACACCAGAGCAGTTACTCTCGATCTTAGAAACAATTTCAAGTATTTCTCTTCATCGATATGTATGGTCGCCTTCTATGCTCCTCTATCTACGGCAGTTGCATTTTTCGGTATAATCATAAAAATGGAAGAGAGCTGATCAAACAGTAGAAAACAATGTCTTGAGAAGATAGCGGTTGCGATAGCCACTGTGATTCCTTGACCAGAACCTTGAAGTATCTGTAACGGGCGAAGAAACCATTGCAGTTCGGTTTCAAGTTTCAGAGGCGCACAATTCGATTAAAGAACAAAGAGTCGCTTTCAGAACGTGCAGTTGAGAACGCTATGGAAAGCCGAGCAGTCATCTGATTGATGAAAGGATCTGATTGGTTGGAAAAATTTGATTGCTTTTATCACCCACACAGCGCAGCACAGTCCTTGCTACCACTCATGTTTTCCGATCATGAAGCTGTACGCGATCAAGCGACTCTAAGAAAGTTCAAAAGTTCTCGTCCATATGGCCGCATTAAAGCGGTGAAAATGATACCGATGTCAGCTGATTTAAAGATTCTACGAGTTGCGATCTAGAGTGGTCATAGTACGCTATAGGCGGAGACAAACTCTCTTCTTGAAAATCTTCAGTTTTAGCGTAAATTCTTAAGTGGTTAAGTCAGAGCGAAGTCAAATTTCAATTTCAACTCCATTTCCTTTTATTTTTTTTCGAACTGCAAAGCTTGTGAACGTCAAATTCCTTTGTAGGCATTTTAGTTGAACTATGTTTCAATCTGCGAATACTTTCATAAATACAATCTATTTAACATCTATTAATATATGCCTTTACGCACTATGATTTGGTATTTACTAAGGCTCTCTCTAATATTGGGTTTAATATTCGCCAGAGAGACTTTCTAACTCAGTTGCTTTAGGGGGGATAGGCAACCACGACTTTCCACAAAGCAAGCATGGCTTTCCTACTTCCTGGCTTTCAGGCAAATAATCGAATTTACGTACACTGTAAGGGAAGAAGAGTTTCGACCAATAGAATCTGAACGTTTTAAATTCACCTGAAATAAGAAGAAGGAAAAAGGAAAAAAATTGATGAAAAATGAAAAATAAAATCTTTTTGCGTTTATTTTTATAACGTTGTTCGAAATTTAAGAGTGTTTCCATACTTTTAAAATATATTCAATAATATTAAATGAGAATAAATTTGATTTGATATATGCACACACATCCATATGCATATACATATGCTTGCGTACGTTCGTGTATATGATAAATTTCAAAGGTTTTTCCTTACATTCGTACGCTTTCCATTTAGTGAGTTATTTTCATTTAAATTATTTCGTTTATTTATTTATTTGTTTTTTTTGTCTTCCAAGTAAATTTTAAATGACTCTCTGTATACGTATTTGCACAAGTATACATAAATTCATCCATAGATTCATTTAAAATTTTCTTGGAAGATGTATACATGCACACATACATACATACGTTTATATATATATGTATATATATGCATATATTGTTTCATATGTATGCAGTCAATTGCACATATAAATCAAAAAAACAACCAACAAATGTAATAAACAATGTAGACAAAAACGTCTTTTCAACAACAACAAAAACGCTAATAATAATAATAGCAATAATAATAATAATAATAATAATAATAATAATAATAATAATAATAATAATAATAATAATAATAGAAAAAATAAGTATAAAAAGTGCATTTGTTTTTCGGTAAATTTTCGATACCCTAAAGCTGGCTTCAAATTTTTGTTCACGTTCAGCGTATTAGGCGAACGATCAAACGCAAGTTTTAATTTTAACTTTCGCCACTTTTCCGACCGATATCGTCGATATATCTAAGTCGAAATTTAGCTACTAGTCATTATTTTTCTTGGATGTTCTTGTTCGATCAGTTTTGTCTTTTGCAAACCTGCTTACCTCTTCTTATGATCAATGCATTTGGAAATACAATTTCGATTTCCTCTCTCTCAACTAATGTAACCTGGAAATGTTGGTTATATCGGCCCTGCGGCCGGGGATACGCTCGCCGAACAATCCCGCCGGTCTTCCCTCAAGATAATTTGTAACTGCGGGACCCGATTTAACAAACTATATCGGTTATGCATCCTTCATCTGCTGAGGCTTCCTTTTGCCCAGAAGTTATGGTAACTCGGGAGAAAAAGAAACATTACATGTTCAGCTTATACCTTTTCACAATTGTAGCTTGACTTGTATTATTTCATATTCATTTTAGCTCTTGACTTAAACGAAGTTTACTGACACTTGACTTGGCTGAGACTTTAAGAAACTTAGTATTTTCACTATGGACTCTTCTCTCCTTCTTTGTGGTCTCATTTAAGCTTTGTTATTCTCATTGAGTTAGGTAACTATTTAGCTTAGACTTTGTTACTCTCGACTTAATGCCACTTTTCACTAAAACCCCGCGACACGTCTGGTTGTGTCGGCTATCCACGCAGGAAGACGAAAAGAAGCAACCAAAACAGGACGTCTCGCTGAAGACAAAAGTAAAATGAATTTCTAAAATAGAAATCGTTCCTTTGGTTTCTAGAACAGGGTTGTGTTTTCCAACTTTGCCGGAGCTCAGCTGATAACGATTGTTGTCGGTCACTGTCTGCTTATTTCCACCCTATTCCCGATTTTAATTCGTATCTAACTTCACTCTAGCACCTCCTGCCCGAAGAGAAAACTTTTGAGTTCAAGATTATAGACGATTTTGGGTCCTCCTCCTGCTTATCTGAATATTGCGAACGGAAAGATTAAATGAAAATAGTTTTACATAATAAATGAAAATATGTATAAAAAGCATGAGTAGCCGAGTCACGACTACCAAGTCGGGGTTCGTGGGTTCAAATCTCTCGCGTAGCACTTATCGTCACCATATTGACATCCACTAGGTTGCGATCACCACCACTTCTCTGTTGCTTTCTTTCTTTCCCTTTCCTCACTTCTTTCCGATCGTAACCGCGTTACGCGAATAGGGCATCCCCGCCGTGATTAGTCATATTAAATAAAAAAAAAAACAGTGTAAAAATGATTGAACAAGTTGCAGTCGGATGGAGAGAAGTTAAAACTCCAAATCCAAGCAGCGCTACAAGTATGTGTAGAGGGGTTTCAGTTCGTCGTCATCGCAGATTGAGAATAACACAAACGAAATGTCAAATAAATAAGAAAAACATAATTAGTTGACTTTTTTCAGTACAAAATTCGTAAAGCTTACCTTCGGCTTGTTGTCCTTGTTAATTCCTTATTTTATCAATTCCAGTTCATCCACTAAGGCAGATAAAAAAAAAGAAATATATAAATAGATGAGATTTGTTTTTTTATTCTTAATAGTTATCGTCGACTGACTTTCAATATTAAATTCAATCAATAATAAGAATAAAAATTTTCATAGTTAATGTTGACTCGTGGTTCGTAAGTGCAAGCGAAGAGCGCGCGTTAAAGTCACCCGTTTCCATGGCTCACACTATGTGTGATGTTGTAAACGTTGTGAGAAACCGAGTAGATCTCCTAGTTGTGGAGACGAAAAATAAGAAAAAACAAGAAAAAGAATCACAAATGCAATGAATGCAATTGTTGCAATTACATAGTCACGTGTATTCTTGATTGGCAGGCAGTTAGCGCATTTATTTATTTGGTACTGCGCTCTCTAGATGCAGTTTTGTGTGGGATATATGCATACACTCCAAGATGAGTATGTGTGTGTATGAAATTCATGAGAGAGTCTTTATAAGCACGTATTTATGTATATTTTGTGTGTATATGCACGCTAGCGAGTATATTTGGATGTATGTATGTGTGTATAAGCTCACGCGTATTTACACTAAAGTGGGAATAACATTTTATTGCACCTCTCGTCAAGTTGCCCCTGCGGCGTATGCTGCTGATGGTCGGCGATAATGATTATAAATTTTATTTATTTATTTAGAAAGAAATAATATACGGAATGGAAGAAAAGCTAAAACTATGAATGGGAAGCTTTTGATCGCGTTTACTATGTAACAGATAAACGCCACGACAATAACAGAAACAAAAACAACAACAACAACAAACAGCACTGTAATGAAAACATGCAATAATGCATTGTGTGGAAAATTTACTTAAAGCTAAACAAGATCAGGGAGAATAATAATAAGGTCAATATATATATATATATATATATATATGTGTGTGTGTGTGTGTGTGTGTGTATCATATATAATATATATTTATATGTATATAATTTATGTACATGTAATAATAACATTGCGTTAACTTTTGCTCTCCAATAGAGGCAATGTCAGAGGAAAGCCTTCATATAATAATTGGTTGCATTTAATACACACACACGCACACACACATACACACAGCAACTTAACTAAAGAGGGCTAATGTTTATCTACATTGCATAGGCATATGGGAATTTTTGCTAATCGAACTCGTGATAGTCTTTAGGAATTATTTTATGCATGCGTTAATATATATTTGTGACGATTAATTACAAAAATCAGAGATCGTGTAAATATTGAGCATATTTTAAAGATTTCGAATTAAGTAAACTATTAAATATTTTAAGATGCTTTGGCAATTCCCGTATCTATTAATATGAGTAAAATTCTGCAGTGTTTTTTTAAATAGATTTAACAAAGCTTACCGATTACGGCAATTTGATCGCGCTTTATGGCATAAAATATTTCAAAGCTTCGACGGATTTTTGTTTTCTAGATGGAAAGAATTTGGAATATCTATAGTCAATCATGAGTAACTATTTTTAACAAAATGGATCGATTTGATCGGCTTTCTTCGTGAACTTGTCGCAATCACAAAGGCGCAGGGAGAAGGCTGAAATTTTTATACGATCTTTCTTTGGGGCTAAGAATGAGATGCCAAGGTTGAAGAATAGTTGTGATCTGCCCACACACGCACCCAATATAAATAAACAACCAAAGCGACCTCGAAAAAAAAGCTTTATTGCGTTTTATCTACGAGATCATAAGTCATGTCGTACTCACGCTAGGACCATTCCCGGCTCCGGTTCGAATATAGTCTCGACCACGTTGACAGTTAACAGTTAAATGGTTGAATTAGCGTACATATCACGTTTTACGTTTATTGAACAATTTTTGACTCTAACACCTCCTGCTCGTGTAATGCGTTGACGGTCAGCAAGGCGTGGCGAAAGAGAAGCAAAGAAAGAGGTGCTGCGTCATTCGGTGAATGTAATGCCCTTACCGACGTAGTTAACCTCCAGCGCACTGAAATGTGAACCCACGAACACTGACTTTGTAGTGGCAATCATTATCTGCTTGGCTACTCACGCTTTTTATGTATAGTATAGGGTATTATGAATTGTGCTAATCAAATAGAACCTTCATTGGAAAACGCAATCAATCACTGGTTTTGATTTTTTAACATGACGACGGTCGGTCTAATGTTGCACTGTCCAGCACCATTAGAACTCAATTTTGTTTGAATCATCGTCTGCCTGCTATTAACGAATACCTAAGTCATTCGATGGCTTATTGCTCATCTAAGCAGCACTTGCATTTTTATTAAGTGATCCGAAGAATAAGGTGCTTACGCAAAGAGTTTTAAAAGCTGAGTGGCCCTTTCGGCCTGGAAATTTAATTATATCATATGAGAATATAAAGGAAAACAAGTAAAAACGTTATGGTTGGCCATGGCTCACCATTAAATACTTTGCATCATTTCGCTTAATGCAGTTATTCGCATGAAGACTTTTCAAAATAAGGCGTTGTGTGGGAAATGGTCGAAAAAATGTTCCGATCCACAACATTTTCAGTGCTATCTGTCCTTGAGCCAAAACATATTGGTGCAGAAAATTTCATCAAAATATCTCAAAAACTGCGGCCTATAGGTCGACCGCAAGAAAACAAAACGAATAGATGAACGGACGAACGGAAGATGTAATAAAATTTGGGTCTACGTAGTTGCTTCGATACGCATAGTTCCGTTAAGGTATGTTTTCCTCAATCCCTCGCCAAATACCAATAAAGATTGGGAATAAAGAGTAGCGGGAGTGTTCCCGCAAAGGGCAATGCGAAAGTCAATTAGGCGCGCGAAATTTGAAAATTCTTGTTATTATTTGATCACACGACGCATGTGTACTCGCTTACGGTAAGGCCAAGAGCGAATGTGCGAAATTATACTTTTGTGCAACTTTTAATACCTATTGAAATGAAGTATATGATCAAGCCCGATATCTCGTTTAATTTCTCTGAGGTTTGAATCGATTTGCCCGATTTTCTTGTGATGTGCAATCTTGTCGATGTGTTATCTTATGAGAACAAAAGAGAAAAAATTTCAAAATCTAATTTTAATTTGTATTTGGGATTTTATCAGACACGCAAAGACTGAATCGATTCTTTTATTCCCATTAAATATATAATAATATATAAATTAGGGAATGTTCGTTGGGTGTTTCTCTCTGGTTATCATAAGTTCAGCTTAAATCGAGTTTGCCTTATTTTGTTCTTATGTTTTTGATCAAGGCAATAAAACTGAACTCTGGATTAAGAAAACAAAACAAAAATATATTAAATTTCCCAGCTTGATAAGAATAAGAATAAGAAATTTTGTTTCCTCTTAAGTAAGACAAGTTCAAAATATAATTGAAAGTATTGTAAATGAAAAGTACACATAATTTTTTTATTTCGTAGGGCTGTGTAGTTAGACTTTAGCGTTCAACGGGATAATGTGAATAAAAACAAAAAAAAGCCTTAAAAAGAATATTAAATCACAAAAAAGTCATCAAACAACATTCTGTACGCATGCAGGTGTTCGGGTAATAATAACAATAAATTTAGTGCTTATTATACAATAGTTGCAAGTCTTAGAAAATTACATCAGTTTTTATCGCAATACAATTTGAAAGAAGGTGAAGGCGAAACGTGCGAGAGAAAGCCTGACATGAGTTATGATTAAAGCCTTTATAAAATACATTTGTAAAGACAATAACGTGAATTGTGTTACTCAAATTTTTATGTTAAGCAAAAGCAAGTTAATCTCGTGTTAATTAATCACGTATTTCGCGTCTATTTGCTTTCATTTCGTATTAATCGACGTCGTCAAACCATCTTCCAAACAAAATCCAAGTAGTGATCAAGTGTTGCCTTGTGTTTTAAATTTAAATTCATTGAAATTGTTTTAAAAAAAAAAAAAAAAAAATTATATATATATATATATATATATATATATAAAAATAAATAAATAAAAAAATAAATGAAAAAAAGTTAAATAAGTATATAAGTGAAGAAATAAAAATTACAAAAGGCATATAAAAAAAATAAGAAAATAATTAATATAACATAATATTAAATTTTTATTAATACAACGTTTACTTGTTATTAATTTACAAGCAAAAAAAAAAAGTAGAAAAAAAAAAGTAAACAAATCACCTCCACTGCAATTTTACATTAACATCATGGACATGAAGATCGAACATCAGCAAACCAGCGCTACTAACCAACAACAAGCAGAAATGGCCTCACCATCTGAGGTGCCAAATGATCCAGGGTAAGCGTGAATAAAATTTGAAATGAAGATTCGGGAGCGTTGCACATTTTTAAAATATTGTTGTCACGATATAACCTCCGTATCCATTAATACGACTCGTAGCGTTTGAAGATTTCCATATAAGCCATCCTTTAAAACAATATCGACTTGAAATTACCAAAAAAAAAAAAAAAAAAAAAAACAAGTGACAAATTATAGTTGGGTTAGGCCGACCAGTCAACACCCTAGACCACATTGTCTAACACAATTGTCGTTTTTGCCATAGATCACAAAAATTATACCCTGTTTTTATATCAACTTGCTATTACGGACTTACACTTTTTTATCCTATAAAGGATCAATTTCCGTGTAAATCTCTAGGCAGGATCCAAGAAGGTGCAAATTTGGTGCAGTAATTTTTTTTAGCTTAAATTACTGTTATGATCTGATTTTCATCATGAAGCATTTAAAATTAGACTTTTTTGTTATATGAACTTCACCTCTCCTTACATGAAAGGGGGTTCAAGAAATTGGCCCTACCGAATCAAAGTTTTGATACCAATTTAAAATGCCGAAATACTACTAAAATATTTCAAAAATTGCGACCTGTAGCTTGAAGACAAGTTTACAGACAGACTGTACAGACATCAGACGGGCAGATGGTCTGAGAGGCTAAAAAAAGGAGTATCGACTGATCGGTCTAATAAAAGATGGGTACATTTTAAGCCTTTCTGCGTGCTACATAAGTTTGCACAAACTTAATATATCTTGTACCACAAGTGATGTAAGGTACAGCAAATAAAAGCTAGGAGATCCCATGGTGCAAGATAATGGATATAAATAGGGATATGCTCAGTTGCAGGAGTTAAAGGTCATATTGCATTTATTAGGGAATGAATGTTTTGCGAATAAAATTTATAAACACTGCCATAATGTTGTGGGATAAATAGTGCAGTTGACTCTTTAAAATATCTGTGGTCCATGCTGCATCATTTACAAAGGCTGTGAAGATAGATTCGAATTTACTTAGCGAAGATTCCTACCATTTTCCTTAGCAGAGTTCTGTTAAACATTCAGAAATAAGATATAGTTGGAGCTCCGTCTACGTAAAATATTTTTGTGGACACATCATGAATCTATAGGAAAAAATACCTTTTTAACAAGCTAAACAAATCCAAATTCTGCTTTCCGGAACTATTTTTTAAAATTTTTTTAAAATTTGCTATGTTAGCATAAACTGAGTGTGAACAAAGGGTCACATTTGGGACTCTAGTGTGGCCAAACCAGAAAATTCCACCCTTTAGTTCTAATTTGAGATATCTGAGAGTGCAATTATATGCGAAACTAACATCCGTGGAACACGTTAAGAAGATTTCGGCTAAAGCATTGTCAACGGTAATTATTCGGTGCAAAACTTTGACAAACGTGAACGGGCCAGAACAGGTGGGGCGAGAACTTATATGCTGCGTAGCCTAGACGCAAATGATGTATGCCGCACCCATTTGGGCGGGAAAAGTATTATAAAGTGAACATTTTCTGCGAATGCTGGAAGCGGTTCAAAAAGCTGTGCACGATGAGAATAATACCGGACTACTGCACGATTTCAACGTCACCGACAGCGCTCTTGGCAGGAATATAACCCAGGAGCAGTTATCTATCCATAGCGGCAGAAAGGAAATAACTACTGGCGAAAGAAATTATAGCAATTTCTGCAGACTTGAGACTACTGTCCGGAAAATTGTGTTGACAGAGTAGCAGCAACGAGGGGAAAACGACTTGAAAGGAAGGTGGGCATATACCCTTATCCAAAACGTAGAACAATGTTGGGGAGGAAACGCGGAGGGATTGTTTTGTTCCTAGCCCGATTTTTCACAGGTAATCGAAATTTTTCGAGTTATTGGTGCCGTTTCAATTCACGAGCAAATAGCACTTACGACATAAACGCAACGCAATGTTTTCGTCTATTCGGTTTGGGCATATCTGAGGAACAGGCTTTTCAGATGTTTGTAAGCAGAATGTACGTCAGGTATCCTGAGGTCATGTTAATGGACACCGAAAGATGGAAGAAATGCGCCGGAGTTTTGGAACTCGTGTTTCGATGTAAGGCCAGACGAAAGCGATATTCAAATCCCATCACAATCACCAGGACGTGTGAGGTACGATGATCGAGAGGATGATGATCAAGGATCTATAAGGTTCCATCTCGAGGCAGTGCGAATGCGGGGTGGCTTTATGAATAGGATAGGAACTAGAACAGGAAAGCGTCGCGCATATCTCTATACAGTGCTTTATCCAGGGTCTATACATACCCTATGCGTCGCGCTATGCAAGGCCTATGAATCTGACTATGTTTATTTTGTTTGAGAGGCATTTTCATATAAATTCATGAGGCGTCGGCAAAAGCCTCCTAAGGGCGACGGAGTGGGCGTTCAAATCCAACCATCCATGTATTGACCGCAAAAATCCTTGACAGAGCATTGTAAACGTCCTAACACAGATTTGTTAAGGGTGTTGGGAAGTGTCGTTGCTAATTAAATCCGAATTTTGTTAATGTTATTACTATTGAAATTGGCTTAGATCGGGTCACTTTTTGGACCATTTTCCATATAACGCCTTATTTTGAAAAGTCTTCATGCGAATAACTGCATTAAACGAAGTGATGCAAGGTATTTAATGGTGGGCCATGGTCTCCTATAAAGTTTTTACAATATGTGTAAGATATTGTTATTATTATTATACGACGGTATTTAGCGATAATAACGATAATATTTTCCTGCTTTCTTGATGCATTCTTACATACCTTACACTAACAGTTACGAATCTGATGTGATTGAATATTCTTTTATATATCGTGCATATTACGTAAATTTTAGTAAAGCGTAAGCTTTCATTATCTTGGGAGGTAGACGGGAACGGCTATTGAATCAAACTCTATTTGGGATTTTAAACGCTTACGAAGAAGTAGAAAGAAAAAGCATAAAAATATTTCCCTATGGTTCTCCACTGCTACTACAATAATAATGCGTATGGGCGTTTCGTTATTATCATTCATGCATAGCGTTTTCATCGGTATCGTTTAACCCAAATCTTTTGTGTAAATTTTTGCATAAATTCGTTTGTCGAATTAAAACGAATAGTCTGGCCCAGCAATACTTGGCCTACCGCTTGCACTTACATGTATAAACAAGCGAGCAAATCCATAGGAATTGATTGTAAGTTAGACGCTGCGCTGGTTTTGTTGCGTTTGCTGATATTATTTATTTGTTGTTATTATTGTTGTTGTTGTTGTTGGAAAAGTAAAATAAAATGGAAACAAAAAAAATTGTGTACATTCATAATTTCGTTTTTATGGTCCATGATCCAAATTGAATTGAAAAGACATTCAACGCAATTGTCCATACGTACATATTTGCACGTACACACACAAACACACACCCGACTATATGTTCGGATACATACATCACATATTCCTATATACCTAGAAGTCTATCATAATGTATAGTGCATGCATGTATGTTTGTATGTATGTACATATCTGCTTATATGTTCATATTTATACGTTTATATGCACGTACGTTTCTTTTTTTATATAATTGCAATAGTTTCCCGTTGAATACATTAAAATTGTAGTGCTTACTGTCCTAGGGATGAAAGAGGTAGGCGATAGGGGACTGCATGGTCGAGGGAAGATGAAGGGGTAAGTGGGATGCATACATCCATATATTAAGAAATAGATCACTGATGCATATACGTATGCATACATATATAAATATATACACACATATATATATATATATATATGTATATATATATATATATATGTACATATAAACATATATAATAATTGTGTGCGGCAATTGTGTACCAGAGTCAAGTGGCAGCGTTGGCTGCTAGTTTTATAGTGCCGATGTCGAATTGCAGGTGCTTCACTTCATGTAAAAGCTATGCGTGCGAAAACGTTTTTCATAATAGCAACAAAAGTGCAGTAGATATTACAGCGCATGTAAAGACGACAGAGACAAACAAAATAAAAAGAAAACAAAACAGCAAAACTAAAAAAAAAAACAAAAAAAATGAATGAAAAATAATTTTTGCATAAATCTTGAATTAATTCAGAAATACATCTGATGACGTTAACAGATGCAGTGGTATCCAGTTAAATAGATGCGATTGCAATGATAGTAAATATGTGTTGATGTGTATTGTGTGTGTAATATATTCATATAAGCATACATATAACGCGTATGTATTTATATGTATACGTTTGTGTGTGTATGTGTATGTAAATATATATATGTGTGTCTGTATTATGTTCACTTATAGGGCTCCTCCATTCAGCAAAATAAAATTATTGTCTGATATTTCGACTTGGCGGTCGGTCGTACGGTGGCAGGCTGGCTGACAGCCCTGCCTTAACGTTTTGGCTGAGTGAATTGCGCTGCTTGGTGCGGTCGGTAGTGTTTTGTTCTTTTTGTTGGTATCCGTACACATATTTGTTTTTGTTGACTGACAATCAAAGAGGAGGTGAAACGAAGAAGAAGAAAACCTATGTACGTTGAATGACAACAACAAAAACAATAATAGCAACAACGACAACATTTACAAATGATTTTTTTAAGGAAGTTTCAAAAGAAATTAGAAACAAACAAACAAACAAAAACAGGCAAAAAACAAACCGCAGCAAACGAAAATGTAAATACAAATGAGAATCTATTAATACTAGGTCTGTTGTTTGCCAAAATATTTTTAGTCATCAAATCGTCAGCAATTATCCAAAAAGTGCAAATGCAGAGAAAACATGTAACTTCACAATAAATTTAAAAACAAAATAAAAATACAATCTGCTCTCGAATATTCAAAACCAATATTTCGTTCAACTCAGAGCGTCTCGTATCGATTCATATGTTACTCCATATAAATGCCTTCGGGCTTGAGAGTGAGCTTATGAAGCAAAAACTACGACTTGATGGTAATTGGCAGAAAGGCGTGGGTTTTAATTTTGCCGTCAAAATCCACTTTGTCCGTCTCAGCTTTGGCGAGAATTTTTGAATTATTAATTGTTAATAACAAAGTAACTCTGGAATGCGTAACACATGCAAATTAATCAAATAGTTTTTTTTTTTTTTTTTTTAATGGACATGCAAAGGGGTAAATAGAGGAAGACGAATGTACAAATTTGCAGAAAAACACTTTGACTAATAGTCAGACTACTGGAGGTGTGAATAAATGTCGATTTGATTTTTTTAATGAATTTGAAGATATGTTGTGTAATAAAATAATGATCCGTGTGGTCGATGATATTTTATTCAAATTATAACCCATCGCTAGCCATTATTATTCTCACCTTTCAGGTAGAATACGAGCTTCATGCGGGAAAGGTAACTGCTGTTTTTAGGCTATGCACTAAGAAATCATTTTATAAGAGTAGAAATTCTGCTCGAGCGGACTGTATTGATTCGCAGTGTAAGGTTGTGCTAACAACAGTGCGGTGGGGTAGGCGAAGAGGGGGAAAGAGGCTAGACGAGAGGTGAATGTGATACCTTCCGGGTTAATTCTGTTAATGTTTCTTAAGCGATTTGTGCTACACAGGGCCGAGTCTCCTTCTATGGACGACTCCCGATGTCACGACTTTTCATCTATTGCATTACCGTTGTTGACAGTATTTCCTCATTGAGGTTTGAGTGAAACAAGCCGTAAAACATCCTATCCTACAGCCGACTCCTTCTTCGAACAAGGCAGCTGTGGATATTAAGCATTTGTTAATAGCCTAATGTCAATAGTTCAGCTAATCTCTTATTTGGATTTAAGGGTTTCAATAGCGCAATCCACTCATTGTTTATTCTCCTCAATGGTTCATCAGCACTATGCTTCAAATTGAGTCTAAAAATGTACCTGATAATGTATCAAGTATTTAGTGCAAGTATGACTGAACAGGTACATATTTCCACGTGGTTAGTATGATACCATTAGAGATCGATAAGAGCATAATCACTTTATTATTAATGCTTTTCGACAACACTTCTTTAACATTCAGAAGTAAGCAGCGAAGATTGCATTGCTTTTATGGATTCGATACTAGTGACGAAATTTGCATCGCAACTGTAATCATCTTTTTCGGCCAGTAATGTGTAAAATTTTGTACAATTAATCACAACTTTTGTATTCAATTTCTTTTTGATCATCCGTGTTTCATTTCCCTGTTTTCCTCGGCTGTAGTTGTTCGGTGTGCGCGCCGTCTAATGCAATTTTCTTGCACAATATTTCCATTAGACGATGAAAATACGATTTTTGTCTTTTCTCTTTTTAGCACTCACTGTTATCGCCATAACAGTGGTAACTAATACATCTATATTACGACAACATTGCTTAAATGGCGAAAGAAGGTTTACGCAAACACTTGGAAATAGTGCATATACATATATATGTGGATTGTGCATGCATATATATATATATATATATATATATATTTGCATTTGCATTGTGGCTAAGGTTGGAAGTAAGACTCCCTCACGGTTTAATTGAAAAATCGCTACTATTTACAAAACTAATGCCTCCGTTTTTCTGTTATTATTCTACATTTTCTTACTCTTACACTAACTCATTTTGTTTTGTACAAATGTTAGGAAATTTAGAAACCAGCGACAGAACAGGAATAGCTTTCCGCACGATTTAATCTATGCACTGTTGCAGTTTTTCTTTTAATAGTTTTCTTTCCTTTTAATGTTTTCTTTATTTTTTTAATTTTTTGTTGTGTTATTGTTGTTGCTGCTTTTATTGTTGCTACTGTCGTAATGCCATTATGTAACTCTTTATCTGCAAGGAAAGGAAAAGAAAACCGAAACTATTGTTTTTATCTCTTTGTTATTTCGTATTGAGGTTATAATAAGTTTAGCGTTCATATTTGTTTTAAACAAATATTTAAGATGTGATCAGCTTACTATTAGCAGTCGATTTCACTTACTCTTTAATAATGAATACAAGAATAAATCCAGTATTTCGTTACATTTCGGCAACTTAAATTATCTGTCTGTCTGTCTGAAAGAACACGGGCAGGTAGATACAAGATATAGATAGATAGTTATAAGAGCAAACTAAGTTAAGTAATATGCGTTTGAAAGATGCGTATCAGTTTCAAACTGATTTCTTTCATATACACACATATATACATATCTGGGTTTATATAATCAAGGACATACGTTTTTAAGAACAGAGAGGAATGCGTTTACTTTTTATATGACCTCATGAACATCAATCAAATTTTTCACTTTTCATGATGAACATCGATGCTTAACACTTGGTTGGCATAAAAATTATTTATAGCAAAGTTGTCTTACGTAGGTCGATTTTTTCGGCTTCACATGACCAAAGGCTTCTCGCGAAAAGTGCCGATGACGAAAATAGTTGCATAAAAGAAAATTTCGATTATATCAGTCAACGTTTTGGGCTTTCTTGCGTACAAGATCTACATAAGAAAAGTTTGTTTTTCAATAAAAAAAAGCGGGAAAGCAGTTTAAGAGTTTTATTAGCTGAAGTGATGTAAAATAGTTGATAGCTGGCTTTGACCAAACCCTTGACACTTTCAAATTTGATCTGTGAACTTCAACAAATTCGCTTGTTTTGATTGTCAGTATTTCAATTAAAAACGACCAACAGTCGGACAAGTAACATAAACAAAAATGGACTCAAATCCAAGTGTAATCTTTCGTGAACTCACTATTTACAACACACTAAAGAACATGTTGCGTATGCCTTTCTGGTTGATCCTAATGCCACTCATCTACCGCAATACCATTATATAATTCATACTACAATCTTTAAAATGTTAAAGACATTGTGCATTATGAGTTGGCTTTTGGGCGGTCGAACTATTTAAGAAAGCCCATTATACGTTGCTAACGTAAATTTATCAGCCAGAAATAGTCAGAATTAAGTGATCAAGGGGGTTAGCTTGCGATTGAATAACGCATTATTTTACAAAGCCGCGGTCATTCGATACTTTTGCAACAGCAACTCAATATATATTGTGTTGGAATCGTCTTATTCACGTAATTTCCGCATGAGTAGCCGAGTCGAGTAGAACCGCGTCATCTAAGTCAGTGTTTGTGCGTTCAGATATCAAGTGCGGTAGAGTTTTCTTTCGCCGTAGTTATAATGAGTGCTCGGACTGGGCACACACCCGCTAACCTGCGGTCATCACCGTCTTATCTCTTTCTCTTTCCTCACTTCTTTGCAACCGTTACCGTGTTACAAAAATATGATACATGAACTCAGCATGTCATTCATATGTATATATATATATATTTATATATACAGAAAATATAACTCTTCCTTGACTTTTACTCAAAAATCATATATGCTTAGTCATATATATTTATACATATACAACTCATATTTGACTTCTAGTCAAAAACCATAGCTCGGTTGCTGCCAATCTAACTAAGGGAAGTCCAAAGTTTATTTCTTTGGCTAAGGTTTCACAATTTAAATGGAAAAAATCTTATCATTTTCTAAACATAGTATTATGTAAACAAATGTACGAACGGACAAAGACGTGTCCTTACATCAGTTCAGAACAGTCGAGTCAATCAGAGATTTTCGTTGGCAAGGCCGTCATTATTAAGTAAAGTTTTCAAGAAACGATTGAGATAAGAAGCAGGGGTACTCAGTTCATGGTTAATTGTGTACGTCATCCCGTTCGAATTATCGCTTTCGCTTTTCGGTACTTGATTCATAACTTTTTTCTTAGTTTCTCTTTTGTTTTTACTGTTGTGTTCTTTATTAGTCAATCAGACGGAGTATTTTGATAGCATGTTTCTTTTCTGAATACAAATTTTTCAAGGTTTTGCTTAACGTTGGAAAAAAGAAAGAAAAAAAAGAAGAAAAGCTGACAATGATGAATTTTATGCTGTCATAATCGTCATGTTCTTGGTGAATATTATGAACAGTTTTTATGCGCATCTAGCCTACCAATCAATTATAAGCGCAATTTATTATTTTCCTTTGCTTACCCATTCTCGTATTCTCGCGGTCTGTATGTGTGCGTATCTTCAACTTTTCAGTTTATTCTCGAAGTTGTAATGGCTGAAAAAATATTCTTGGCGAAAAATAGTAAAAATTCAACTCAACTGTGCACAAAGTGTACGAGGGTTTATAATTGCTTGCATTTGTATGCGTTTATGTGATTCTTTTTGCTTTTTTTTGTTTTTTTCCTATGTTCTCAAAGTTTTGTATCTTCACATAATTTGTCATGTGAAAAATTACACCCATACATTCGCATTTGTGAAACGTTAAAAAATTTTAAGCTTTATCCTATTTTTTGTTTTTCTTTCCACACTACACACTTACACGCTCAGTCCTCAGTGAAAATTAAGAAAAAAATGAAAAAAATCTGGAAAACAAACATTGCTTTCTTTTCCCTGTGAATGAAAAGCCTAAATCAATGTGGCAAAAACCCCGCTTGCTGTTCATTCTTGCCTCGTAATGTTGACAGCGTTAGCGTCAACAACCTTTGTATGTTTCTGTGTATGTATGTATGTATGTATGTAAATATATATATATATATATATATATATATATGTGTGTTCGTGCTTGCGTTTTTGAATATGTATATGAGAACGAATGCTCGCGTTCCATTTTGTCTTCGAGAAACTAAAACATCAAGGCTATGGATGCAAGTATATGTCCCGAATATGACATCGGCAGTTCTAGCTGCATTATATACGTGCACACAATTATGAATAACTATAGACATATATGTACACACACACACACACACACACACACACACACACACACACACACACAAACAATATATATACATTTGTATCTAGATATGTATATTGTACACTCCACTACTTTTACTGCTTCTACTATTAGTAACATATTTTTTATTTTTTTTATTTTTTCATATTGTAAATATTCATATTTCTTCATGTAACAATGAATGGCATAAAAATACATACCTACATACTTATAATACATATGTACATATATATGTATATAATATATAAAATGTATTTACGTATAAATATATGTACATACCAACACATATGCATTACATATGCATTTTATAGATGAATAGAAAGTCTGGACGATTTTAAATCAACCAACTGCAAAACCTTTCTTAGAAATTACACTGAACAAAACAAATATACAGAAAAAAAAAAATAAAAAAAAAAAACACCAACTAAAAGAGTACAAGGCGAGCAAAAGTACAACGCCGTAGCTCGGGATATGCAAGATTTAAATTTTTTTTATCTATAGGCCTCACAAAACGATAAATAGAATAGAAGAACAACGTATGAAGGTTACCTACCAACTAAGAAAGTAAAGATAACAAATTTCCTAAGTGGTCTAAAGTCGATACTCATTATAGTTTAGGTAGCTCTTAAAAAATATTGAGCGTTCGTCGAGTCACAAATCCATTGTTCATTTTATTCACGCAATCTACATTCACACGTCCGCTGACTTTTGCGAGGAGTGAAGAACGTTTGCTGTTTTATTGGTAAGCACGCTGGTATTTATACGCACTACAAAGAGCATAATGTGAGTAAGCTATTGTTAGGAATGTAGGGCAACGATGTCCGATGTGCGATGTTTGGCGTAGTTTGTTCGTGTACTGAAAATCAATTTTGTGGATTTTAGGGTAAAAAGAAGCGTTAATAATAATGATAATAAATATATGGCTTTGCTTTCTTCCCGATTCTGACACAATGTAAACATAGAGAAATTTAATGAACAAAACTTGAGGGTGTCGCGTGAAGTTTCGAAGAATTTAATCATTTTTAATAAGAATTTATTAGAAAACGACGATTGCGAGGTCGATCGAGAACGTTAGCAAATAAACATTAGCTCGGAATGAAACATTTCATCAGTTAACGTTAAACGATATCTGGCCAAGCGGCAGAATTGCGCGATAGAACTTTATATGAGGTGCAGTTGCCGACTTAATTCGTCAGATATTTGGCTATATGTGTGCTTTGATACACCTGTTGGAGGCCGAAGTTTCTAACCATCTGTATTTTGGTTAGCTAAAATAGCAGGATTTGCAAAACAATTTTAATAAAGTGCGCAAGTGCGAGGTTCACTCTAGTTTTGATTTTCAAACCCTACCGCTTACTCCTCTTATCATATTCAAATCAAAATCTAGCTAAATTGGTTACTAAGTCGAGTTTTAATACAAAAAAAAGATAAAACAATAAATATCTATATGTTTGTGCAATATATTCCGATCATATTAAATATGTCGCAATTGAAATATTTCTTTTCGCTCGTCACACAGTGTCTTTTCTTTTGAAGTTCTTGACAACTCTTCAATTTTAACGGGTTTCTGAAACTGAATATTGGTTGCAAAACTGTCTTTCTTCGTTTTGACGTAACAGTAATATGTGGTCTATATTTAGAACAATTTTTACAAAAGGATCTGCTATAGGTAATCCGTAGTGCATGAAGAAGGAAGAGTACAATCCATTTAATAACAAGTTAATGGGTTAATTATCGTATTCAGTCCAAGTGCAGTTTCCACCTATTATCTGCAAAAGCAGTAGAGCAGTTTGCTATTACTCTGTTTAGTGCAGCTTGTGGGTCCTACTTCAAGACTGGGCCTGTTGTGTTCATTGTGAATTTCCTAGTAGCACGAAACTGACGAGAGTGAATCTTTTAAATGTAGAAAAAGATTTCTTTTCTTTTCAGTCATAAATCGCGTTCAGTGTTGGTGATGATAATTCATGTGTTAAACTATCAAGATGCGAACAAGAAGACTATTACTACATAACTCATATGTCTATAAGTATGCGCTTGTATCGTCTAGATGCTACTTATAGCCTAATGTAGCGCTATGTAATTGAACATAAATGAGTCTTTGAATTATTAATTTGAACAAAATTCGATCGGTTTTCAGAAATTTCTTAATCAATTTCAAGCCCTAAGCTTAAGTTAATTTAATACAAAGTATAGTTTAGGTCTTTAAGTTCCAGTCCAACACAGCGTAATTTATGTCTGAGTTTTCTTTTCAGTGTTTAATGTAAAACAAATAGAAATGTTACATTAACTTTGTTCAGTTGCTCCATTCACGTTAAGCTTCGTAACACGAGACTTATAGCCAACAACTATTCGTATAGCGTTACTAGAAGAGAAAACAAAAAAAAAATAAATAAATAAACTAAAACAAAAAACAGAAAACCTGGTACATTCATACATAATGCTTATGTTCGTATGCACGTGTGTATAAACGAAGATACATATTCATAAATGTGCATGCGAATGTTTACAACCTCTGGCCAAATGCATACAAGAGGTGCATCTTCTTCAAAAGTGACAAATGTCAGTAACAGTAACTACTATGGCCGTGACTGGCGAGAATTAACTTTAACTATGAACAGCAATGAAAATACAGGCACAACAAATAGACATATACACGCTTATACAGCCAAGCAAGCACACATATGTATATTAGGAACTCATATACGTAGTTAGTTGAAAGATATCAGACGGAAAGGCAGCTTGGTGAAAATTGCAAGTCAAGACGTAGTCGGCGGAATTTTTTCATGTCTACGTTTATACTGTGGAGTATGTATGGGAAAATACATCTCCACACACACACACACACACACACACATATATATATATATATATATATATATATATATATATATGTATATATATATATATATATATATATACATGCTTACGTACATATTTAAAAACTTGTATATGTTTAATGCTTAGCTAAGTAATACAGAAACGAACAAAAAACAACAACAACAACCACAGAAAAAAAAAATAAACTGAAACAAAATTTGATGTGTGTGGGAATTGAAATATGAAATGTGTGTATGCATGTATATATGACGGTGAGTAAAGTGCATGGCTATGAACGTAGTGTTTATATATGTTGCCATATTGGTGTATTTGTGTGTATATTTTATGAGATTGCGTGTGCGACTGAAATGTTCTAATTTTACAGCATTCATGTTTGCATGCATGCATACAGATGTACAACCATGCATAAATATCTTCACAAACTTTTACACAAATGTAATATTTACAGGCGTTTGTATTTATGCTGGAAGCAATTGCCATGGCATGTGTCTATCATTTATCCGTAGAAGCATGCTTGTATACTATATGTTACTTGTTTTATAGATTATTTATCTATTTGAGGTTATTTCTTGATCTACGTGGTTTAATGTATGCATATATATATAAATATATATATATATATATAATTTTTATTATGGTTATGATTTATAGATATGTGCGTGTATGCGTCTTAATATTACATCTGTATATACAAAAAAAAAACAAAAAATAAATTTAAAACAAATTGTTTAATCCTCTCGATGTTGTCGATTTTAGAATCATACCCGATATGCTTATCTATTGCACTTGTTAACAGCTGGTCACTTTAAAAGGGTAAAGATTTCATATATCAAGCAAGCTGAACAGTCGACACGAACGCAGACTAGAAATGAGGCGAGCATACTTCAAATCCTAGAAGGATTCAACTTACAATTCGAAAATTCTTATGTCTTTCGGGAACAAAACGAAAAAAAACGAAGTGCTTTTGTGACGTAATTAAAACACTCTACTGCAAGCTGATAGAAAATTCACGGGGTTTTCAGTTTTATTCCCATCAATATGTGCATTAACAAAATTGTATAGATCTGTGCTTTTTTGTACAAAAGCTTTAGCGATTATGTTATACGATTCGTAAGTCGCTGAAGCCGATGTCTTAATATAAGGTTAAGAGGTAACGTCACTCGAAACTTTTGCAAAATTTTATATTTATTTGCTTAATAGATGCGTTGGACGTTTTAGAATGCAGGGAACAAATTCCTTGTCTAAAAGAGATTTTTGCTTTGATACCCTCAAGCATTTCGAAGGGAATATCTCCATCCAATGAACACATGCTGTGCATTTACAGTCTAATCTCTTACATGTTAACTTTCCATTCCTCTAATACACTGAATTGAACCGACTGCTGTGTAGAGATATGAGACTGAGAAGGACTCGAAGCCTTTCAGTGCGTCTGTCAGGAAAATTAAAGTTTACGTTGAAGTTAACTCTTTGGCATTGATTATGTATTGCCTCCGTTATTTCGCAACACGTAAAGTGGACAACGTGCGAGCCTATCTTTGACAGATGCGCCAAAAGAGGCAATTTCGGGAGTAAAATCGTTGAGAGGAAGAATATTTGATAATGGAAGATCATTGGAAGATTTATGATGCCAGTGATGCGGGCCAATAGAAGAAAATAAGAGAAAATGTATTGCAATAGAAGATCATATCTATAACGCATTGTAGAATTTTAAATACCTTGTTCTAAAAGCATGACTTTTGAAAACGGTACGCACCTAACATAAATCCAAAAATTTTCGTGTCTTTCATTCGAGTTTCTTGCAGGTTTCGTAAGATAGCATTCAAAGAACAGAGAGAGCCTAGAATCCTTTGAATAAGTTAATGCCAATATTAGTAGTTAACAAATAAGAGATTGCCTGTTGTTTACTTGAAAATTTGGATTTTTTTGTTCAAATGCTCTCTAATCGCATAGAGACCAATATTTCTAAAAAAATTCGATGTTTTATTTTCATTTAGGGCGAATTTAGATCAGTTAGTAGAGCGTGCCACAAGACCGCTTGAGCTAGCGCTTTTTCCAGATGACCAAACGTAAGTCGCTACTTCTTAGCTTCTGTAGGTCATGTGCTGTTCCCGGGAGATTTTATAAGGCTCTTCGTTTGCGTCTGTCGTAAGCTTTCGCAGTGCAATAGAATCTACGTTCTCCTCAGTTTATTCTCTCTTTCTTTTTCCTTTGTTTCTTTTGACTGTCACCGGGCTACGTGAATAGGGGACGTCCCCTACATGATGAGTCGCGTAAAAAAAAAGAGAGAAAATCGTAACAAAGCACGGCACTAACTTAAGTTATCGTGTAACACAAATTAAAATTTTATCTACATTTTTCCACATACAAACGACTTACGTGCAACTTCAACTAAACTTGCCTTACGCCGAGCTTTGAAATTTGAGTGAAAACAAAGTTTTCGACATTTGCAATCTCGAGAATAACTCATATATCAAAAGCAGAAAAGTGGTCATCGATATTTCCAAGATATTTTATCGCAAAACTTTTAAAAAACTGAGCATAAGGGAAACGGATATCAAACTATGCGACACCCATTTGATATATCTTGGTCCTGTTTTCTGTACTTCTCGTATATATCGAAAAAAAGTTTTATTTTTATCTCTTCTCTAGTTGTTTAGGTAAATAGCATTTCGTGCACTTAAAATATAACGATTACACTTTAATGATAGGTGTGAGCCAGTTTGTGAATTAAAAAGTTTGTTTGTTTTATTCCTCTTTATTTCTAATTTCTTTTTTGTTCCCTCTCTCTCTTTCCCTGTCCACATGGTTTATACATAAAAATTTCGTGTACATGGTTTCTTCGTCTGTCGACGTTGTTCTATTAATTTATTAATTTATAGATAATCTGTGATTGCCGGCGAGAGTTAACAATTGATTGAGTTTATGTTCACGCTCTCTTGCCTGACTCCAGCTTGTATAGGGTATTTCTTAGCTTTTTGTTTTATATAGATTTTATTACTTATTGCATATATTGTTCTGCTACTGTCGTGTCTTCATTGCCATTTGAAGCGGTTGTCTGCGTATGCCGTCTTCTCTAACTACCTACCACGATATATACTTATATTTATTTGTACATTTTATACATTCATAGACTGTATCTACCTCTACCTATGCATTAAGTAGACAACGTCAAGCTCTATGAATAATTCATCTGACGGCCTTAGCACTAAAATCATTGTCGTAAACATCATAAGCAGTAGATCAACTTTATAGTGTTATCGCAATTGCTTTTATTGCCATCATTGCCGCTTTGCCCCTATTACTTACCTCTTTACTAGTTTGTTTAATTTTGATTGTTAGCAGATAGACATATCTACAGGAACACATACTGATCTCTAAAAAATTGTGCAGCTCTGTATGAATATTTATAGATTCATTTGTTGCATGCCATGATTTATTTCAATAGTTTTATTAAAATTTGGAATTTGCGCCTTTTCCCTAAAAAAATACCTCTCGCAAATTTCGGTAATTTTTTCAAAATATTTTATACAGATTATCACAATACGACAGCACACATTTCGCGTAGAAAGATTCATAAATAGTCGACAATGCACGAAGCCTTCCGTTAACACTATAGCCTTATTGCCCGGAAATGTCGGGTTATATGAGCTGCAGCGAGTCGAGGCGCGTATATATGACGGCTGTTGGTCAATTGATTTCAAATACTTATAAAATCAAGCGCATGGTGTCGAATTCTAAAGGTGAAAGCGTTTTCCAGAAAGGTGCAGACATGATGCACGCTTTCAGAAACGATGTAAAAAAAAAAAAATTCGCAAAATGGCAGGATCAAAATGGGGCTAAATCTGCGACAAATCCCAAAGAAGCTTATTTATCGCATTTACTGAAAATGGAACAACGACATGGCTAAGAAATTCTAATGCATTCGCAGTGAAATTGAGAGATGCTGTACTGTGCTCACAATTGTTTGGGACGTAAAAAAAATTTCAAATTAATTTCGAAAGTTACTTCTCACAATTTTATAACAGTATACGGTTAAGATGTGTAGTATGGCGATAAAAAAAATTTCAATGTGATATCCACTTAACAGCTCAATACTTTTAAGGCATTCTTAATTAGCATACCATCGATTTAATTACATGTGAACGCTTGTTTGTTGAAAGCTGGCAATTCTGGAATGTATTTATTCTTACTATTTCACAGATACATTTCGAAAATGCAGCGTTCAATTTTTAACGCTGTTCATCCATAACAAATCATCTATAGTGTGGGAATAAAAGTAATTAAAACAACTAAGGACCGACCGATCGGCCATTAAATACCCTACACTACTTTGCCTAGTACATTTAATCGCTAATTTTGCTCAAAACATTGCATGACATTAGCCAAATTTAGCAAACTTAATTTATTTCCTAAAAATGTTACTATTTTCCACTTTCCGTTATAAAAAACTAGAAAATAAACTTTATTTCCATACAATGGCTCGCTTTCCATTATAGCCCCTGCATACGTTACGGTCTAAAAAATAGATCTATGTGATCCAAATTCCCTACCTCATCTTTTTGTGAAGGAGTTACTTTTCATGAGAAATCGTACATGGAGTGGTTTTCAAAAACTAGACCCATGTGGTTCAAATTTGGTCCATTTAGTTTAGATGTCAAAGCACAATCACGAACAAAATTTTCATTATAGACAATTAGGTTTTTTTTGGCAAATAAAGGGTTACATTTCCTGAGAATCCTTATATGCGGCGGTATCCAAAAAATAAACCTACATGGTCTAAATTTGGTAATGTTGATTTCTATGTCAATTTACTGTTATGAACCAATTTCTACCATGAAATATTAAAAATTATACCTTTCTACCACATTAAGATTCAGTTTTCGTAGAAACGGTTATATGAAAGGGGGTTCAAAAAACTGCCCCAGTTTGACAAAACTTTTCATACCAATTTGGAATGTCGAAATCCTATTACACAGTGAGCCGATAAGGCGTTATAAGGGATGTGGTCGAAAAAGTGGACCGATTCAGAACATTTTCTATAGCATTCCAAATTCCAAATTTCACCAGAATATCTAAAAAATTGCGACCTGTAGATTGAACACAAAAATACGTGGACAGACCGCAGAAGAATAGAGGGACAGACAAGTTTGAATCATTTGCTGAATCGATCGATATAATAAAAGGTGGCTCTATCTTACGCCCTTCTGGATGTGACATACATCTGCACAAATTTAATAGACTCTGTACCACAAGTGGTGTAGGGTATAATTAGTACAAATAGTCAATGAAGAAGTGTAGGATTTTCTAAAACTGGTTACAAAAGAACATAGCAACTACCACCTATATAAATATGTCATCATTGTTAAAATAGTCGCAATTGTGATGTGAAACTGTTGCAGGTAGCATGGGCACCCATCGAATGTAATGCATAGCTTTAAGGCAGCAGTAGCACTAGGAGCATTTAGTATAGCAGTGCTATAGTGGTTAAGGATCAAAGAGAGGTTATGATAGCTGCAATTTGGATCCATTGATATATGCTGAAAGTAGACCCGTATCTTTGCAGGAAACTAAATTCAAAATTTAGTGGGATATGGAAGAAAATAAAAAAAAAGTTCATTGATTTTACTTTTCAGATTTACTCACTCCTCCAACTTTAACTGATTAAATTTTACGAATTATTAGCAACGATTCCTTTCGTTTTAAGCATTGTTAACCTAGTTTTAGATTTTTTTTTTTCAATTTTGATTCTTTCCTTTGCATTGTAGAATGTGAAAAGTAATAAAATGCACAATTTTCTATAGGTTTGGCATGAGTAAGATTATCTAACGACGTATAAGAAAAAATTATGAAAATAGCAACAGGAAGAATGGTTGTTTGTTTGTTTTTTTTTTTTTTTTGTTTTTGGGAAACTGAGATTGTTTGCATTTTACCTCGAAAGTCCTCCAAAATCAAATGCAAATACAAGTGTGCAGATATGCATGCCTGTATGTATGCGTAGATATGTGAATAAACATACTTATGTAAATAGAACAGTAGTAGTTGTTAAAATATAGTTTAAAAATTCCAACAATTGCATACAACAACAACAGCAGCAGCAGCAATAATAATAATAATAACAACAATAACAATAACATAAACAATGTATATATACATACGTTGATATATAAATCTACAGTCATATGTATGTATATATGTGTGTATTTATGTAGATACAAGTATTTATATAACTATTGAAAAGACTGATGTGCATATAAAAAAGAATTCATGCAAAACGTTTACGTAGCTCTGTCTGTCTGTCCGTCTGTCCGTCTGTCCGTCTATTTCATTCTTTCTTTGTTTCGTTCTTTATCTCTTGATTTCTTCTTTCTTTCTATCTTTCTTTCTCTCTATCTATCTGTCTGTCTATTTGTCTGTCTGTCTACCTATCTATATGTCTGTCTGTATGTCTGTTTATCAGGTTGTTTATTGTTTTCTTTTTTTTTGTTTTTGCGTTATATATATATATGTATTTTTCTTTTTTTTATGTATATGTTTGTATATATTTATTTGCACATGTGTAATTGCAAGTGTTTGTGCGCTGTATGCACGTTTACAATTTTTATAAACAACACAAGCTTTCTGTTACATTTAGTAAAGAAATCGACATTTGTGCTTTTGTTAGAGGCTTTGTGGCAACGGTAATATTTAGTAATAGAAGACTTTGAACCTCTTATACATACGCACACACAAATATGTATATATATATGTATATATATATATATATATAAATAAGTATATTTCTATATGTCTCTCTGTCTAAGCGTGTAGCTTTATGTTTGTTTTTGTTTTATTTTTGTGTTTTTCTTTGTATTTTTTTTTTACAGTCGCCTTTTTTTCTAATAGCTTTAGCTTTTTTCTGTTTTTGTGTTTTGTAGGTTGGCATTTTTTTAAATCAAGCATTTGTTTTGTTCGTTCATTCATTCAGTCACTGATTCATTCACTCATTCTTCATAATTCATATTCATTGTTTTTGATTCAGATTTGTTGTAACAAGTTATTTTATGTATTTGTTGTGTATGCATTGTTTTTGGTGTCTTTTCGTAAGCTGCTATTTTGTAGAATGCAATATGCAATGACAAATAGACAGAAAAGTAGACAGATAGACTGAAGAACAGACGGTTAGATAGTCGGAAAAGATTTACTCGTATAGTTTTTCCTTTTTTTTGTTTTGCTTTCTGTTTTGCGTTTTTTTTTTTTTACTCCAACTCAGCTTACAAAACAATAGCAGCAAATCGCTTATTTTAATAACGCTGTGATGCCAATGATAATAACGGCTCATCTATCTATTTATCTATCTATCTATGCTTGACATAGTTAATGTTACATTGCATTGGTCCGCTTATAACTTACTGTCCGTCTTTGATTACAAGAGAAGAAGACAATCCAAAAAATTCAAGCAGCAAATATATGCAAATTCGTATATGGTGGAAAGAAAACAGGGCGGAATGGAACTAGTTGGTTAAGACATTTCCAATTATAAAAGAAAATTAGAAAAAAAAGCAAAACTAAAAAATATCGAGAGAGAGAGTATAAAATATATGAGTTCGGAAAGTGACACAGATCAACTCCAAAGAACATCAGTATATTTATAATATTTCATTAACACATATAATGGCGTTATAAACAACGTAAGAAAATGATATTTCGCCGGGACCGAAAGTTTTATATCCATCACCGTTATCCCATCTATGTTTACTCTTCAAGTCTTTTCATTTGTTATCTACACCGACGGGATTGTGAAGTGTTATTCCACTACGTCTTGAAGTCCGCGTCCGGTATTTATTCAAAGATTAACAAAATTCATTTATCGCATTCTACTTCCCAAGTCCTTCTATTCGATATCCATATCGAGGGGATTGCTTAAGAAAAAATGCATCATTTCTGCGACTAGGAGAATGTTTACCATAGACAATACGCAGACACACAGACAGACGGACATGCTTAACACGAGTTAGATTTTGATGCTAATTAAGAAAGATTTTATGAGGTCTCTCAAGTTTCCTTTTGGGTGTTGCAAACGCTTTGAGAAAATGAATATGCCTCTCGTCCTTCGGTGATGGGAATAGAAATAATTTATATATTAAAGCTATAATATATGTATAGTGCATAACTTGAAATATAATGACTTCAAGTGCACTTTCTTAAAGCGGATGATTTACTTGAACACGATGTGAGTGTAACGTAACTTATGTTATAATCGGCCAAATTTTGTCAATCTCTACTCATAATTTTTGTAGTGCCTGCCGCGACCCTGACTCCTACAATACGATCAAACGTTTTTGCGACCAGCTTAATAACATGCAATTGATTATTGTCGCACTTAAAAAATCTTTTCGTACTTCTAGTTTTAAGCGAAGGCTTTTACTACTTAGAGATATTGTAAAGGATTCGCTTTTCGCTTTAAGTCGCAAAAAGAAAAATGAAGTTATACTAATAACGTCTTTTAAAGCGGACATCAAAATTTTCCGTTGAAGAATTTTTACGAACAATTCGTAGTGCATTCAATTTCCATATTTTTGATTCATTCCCGACATTTTCAAATGTTTAGAAACTCTGCCGTCATTCGTTAAACTTTCAAAAATTTTGGTTGCTTATTAAATATGATATGAATTTTCATTTATAATCCTTGCCCTTCTTTTCAAATCGTTCAAAGCACTTTCCATATATTAGAGTAAATGGACATTGCGCCCCGCAAACTTCTTTAGTGTACGAGATATGTCCCCAGTAGCTTGATGCAATCAAGCAACACTTGACTCTTTCACACTTTAATGAATATAAATTAGACGTTTTCCGGGTTTAAAGAATGCTACTTCCATTAACTGAGCATAGGCGTAATATCGAAGCAGTACCACCTTTGTCATGACATAATTCTGTGCAAAATTGTGAAACAAACATGTCAAAAATAAATGTAAAGCGAAAAGAAAATCATGCAAAAGTATCTAATATATATATATATATATATATACGAAAATTAACATACTTATGTGATCGAAGAATAAAGTGAATTTGTACATGAAATGGAAAACTTTTATTTATTCTTTCTCTTATTAATTTCTCTCAATTTCATCGCCTTCATTGCCTTGGTAAACCTTCAGAATATTTCAGAATAATATTCGTTGTTAACAGTTTGATCTGGTGGAAGACTCTCATATAATGTATTGGGTGTATTAAGTTTTGTCCGGATCCAGAGCAAATTACGCTAGGCTCACCGTTTATTATATAATTCGATTCACAATTATTTTCTAAATCGATTTGAGTTCGTTTGTTCCCTTGAACGTTGAACGATATTTTGAAAATAGATGGGCTCGTACCAGTTTTGGGATCATTCGCTTATTTGGGTAATATTGTTATATGAAGAGAGTTCAACATTTTTTGACAAAAGTCACTAATCGATTGTATTTCAGTATGCTACAATAATGTAAAAAATTCGGATCGAATCGGCGAGTATATTGAAAATCCGCTTATACGAAAAGTAAACGTTTGTATGGCATAAAGATCCGATTTTTCATATCTTATGATGAAAGTTGGTCCGTAGTATCAATTTGAAAAAAAAAACTAATTGTAGTTAAACTAGACATCATGGATTTATCTGTTGGAGCCCACCCCGTTTACGATTGCTCATAAAAGGTAAGGCATTATGTGGTAACAAGATGTAATTTTTAGCAATATATGAGAAAAATAGTTAAAGGGTAATCACATCTATGGCGAGAAAATTAGTTTTGCTAAATTTGGTCCCCGACCGTTCTAGTTTCGGGCATCCGTCAATATTAGTTCCCTCTGGGATTTTTTCCTTTACATGGGGACAAGGAATATTTCTTGAGATTTTATGGGAAAAATAAGTGAAAGCCAAGTAAAAATACTACAGTCGACCAAGGCCGGCCATTAATTCCACGCACCACTCTACATTTATTCATTAAACGACTTTTCAAAATTCTATCCAATTCATTTGGAACAGGGTTCCCCTTTGCGCCAAAACCTGCCAATGTCCCAAATCTCTTGAGGATATCCCAAAAACTACGACCTGTAAGATGAACACAAGTATACACGGACAAACCTTAAACCTACAGACAGACAGACACGGTTAGATCGACTCAGGTAATGATTCTAAAGCGAATAAAAAGTGGATGTTAAATACATTTGCACACACAAAACAAATATAAGCAAACATAAACAAAGTTAAACCCATAGCAAAAATGGTGTACGGTATTATTATTAGGTTGGGGAAAAAGAAATCCATTATTTTTTCGGTAGATGGCTGCACTGGTAGATTTCTCGTAAAGTAACGATCAAACAATTTCAGATTTATGCTCGTTGGAAAGGTGACATTTCGCAGTAAAAAAAATTCTTTTGTTGTTTTTTGTTTGGTGCATTCAGTTGTGAGTTACAGCGTGTT
>KK499771.1:1959899-1970967 GCA_000688715.1 Glossina pallidipes | reverse complement strand
GACTGACGGCCAGGAAGGTTTTGCTATGCATTTGGTGGGACTGGAAGGGGATTATTTATTATGAGTTGCTTTCATATGGCCAAACGCTAAATTCTGATCTCTACTGTCAACAACTGGACCGTTTGAAGATAGCGATTGACCAGAAACGGCCAGAATTGGCCAACAGGAGAGGTGTCGTGTTCCACCAGGACAACGCTAGGCCACACACATCTACAGTGACTCGGCAGAAACTTCGGGAGCTTGGCTGGGAAGTTTTAATGCATCCGCCATACAGTCCGGACTTGGCACCAAGCGATTATCATCTTTTTCTCGCATTGCAAAATTTCTTTAATGATAAAAAATTGGAATCTAGGAAGGATTGTGAAAGTCGACTACTAGAGTTTTTTGCAAATAGAGATCAGGACTTTTATGAGAGAGGCATTTTGAAGTTACCTTTAAAATGGCAACAAAACATACAACAAAACGGTGCATATTTGACCCAAATCGGACAATCCGAAGTATGTTAAATAAAGTCCTGAAGTTCATATAAAAATAATGGATTTCTTTTTCCCCAACCTAATATATTAGGCAAAGTAAGGCAACTTATTTGATGGTACGCCTTGCCTGACCATAACGTTTGCTTGAAATATCCTTAATCTTTGCGAAATTTCCGAATTGATGTGCGTCCGCCAATCTGTACAATTTTCCTTCGAAATTATTCTGAACCTTATTAAGTTTCCAAAAAGATAAGTGCATGCAGTGTTTCACATAGAATCTTGCTACACCTTTGCTTTCGAAATTCGTGTCCATTTATTTCTAAACGGATTAAATTATTTATTGCATCATTTCAAAGCAATCTTTGTGAAATAAATTTCTATTCGGAGCCCTGGAAACATTTCGAACCATTAATAATGATTTCCATGAAACTATTGCGATTGAGATTTTAAGATAATCTATAATAAATAAGCACTCATTTTCAGCTTCTTTATCTTCATCATTAACTGGCAGATGTTAATTTGTTTTTCGTTTTTTCTTTTTTAGGAAAATGTTTATTGGGGGCCTTAGTTGGCAAACAAGTCCAGGTGAGTTGTTGTTACTTAGCACATCCTACGTAAATAAGTAAATAAATATTTACATATTTATATAGTATGTATATATATATATATAAAATTGTGAATTGAAAATTTTCAATATGTTTTCTCTTAGCTCAATACGTTTAACGATTCAAGTGCTAATTGTCTTATCGTTATATAGAACAAATAATACGTTACTATGTTTTTTTATATCAAGCATTAACATTTTCAACTTAAAATATACGATTTTTATCGTGGTCTGCCAAAAAAAAAAAACAAAGCGATCGCATACGATAACGAAGGTACATATTTCACTCTTGATTGATTTTGTTGCCCTGTCTGCAAATTAAATTTTAACGAATTTGCCACATTTGTATACGTCATCTCTGTTTATGCTTCTCTTTTCGGATGGATGAAAGATTTCAGTGGTGTCTTTCTGTGCATATTTTGTGTTTTATTTACGAATTTATTTATGTATTTATTATACGCTATATTATGCCATTGTTCGCTATTGTATGCCGTTTACCTATTTGTTATGTAGCTCCGTGCCGATGCATATACGTTGATATGTGTGCAGTTAGTTTATGCGGTATGCATGATTTATTCCGTAATGAATAGTTTTGTGAAGGCACTGTTTTTTTTTTTCTCAATTTTATTTAACAATTAAAACAACAACAACACTGCCCAGGGAATTGATCAACGCGCACAAACGAAAGCAAAAGCAATTAAAAAGAAAAAGAAATCAAATGAACACTATAGAAATAATTTTTTACTCACTGTCATCCATTTGGTTCATCATTTGTTTTCCTTAGTTCATTTAATTCAATTTTCATTTTTTTAACAAAATGAAATCATAAAATCTACAAGTTGTCAAATAGTTTCTGTCGGTGCTATTGCTAAACTAACCAAGTGAAGTGTGCTTTCCATGAACATTCCTCTAAAACCAATGAGAAAAATGACAATACAAGCCTTGATTCAAATCTTGGATGCTACCTATGTAGGGTGTGATAAGTACATAGGAAAACAGATTAATTGATTGTGCATTCCATGCCAACGCTCTGACCTATCCTGAGCATACTCGGACAAAATTTGAGGTTCCCACCTCTTTTCGATGCCTCTGCAATCAATTTTATTCTGATGGGTTCGACCATGTGTACAGGCGTTATTTTTTCTAAATTCTTTGCTTATTGTACTCAACTCAACAACATTATTTTCGTCAACACTTTATTCTTAACTATTTACATCCAATTCTCTTTTTACACGAATTTGACTTAACACGAGTTCAAAAGAAAAAAAAATTTTTTTTTTTACACGAATTATTTTGTTTTAACACGGTTTGATATTTATGAATTTCAGATATAATTCCCTTTTTCCAAAGTAGAAGCTATTTTTTACAAAATATTTAATGAATTAAAATGTGTAAGCACGAAATAAATTAAGTGAACTCTCACAAGAACTTTTTAATATTGTTTACACCTAATTCTCTTTTTACACGAATTTTTTTACACATATTTTTTGGGAACGTATCTATCGTGTAAAAAGGGAATTAGGTGTACTCAAGTCGTTTGTTTCTCCTTCTTATTAAATTCCTCAACTCAATTGTTTCTATTTAAAGCAAAGTTCAGGGAAGATACAAAGTACCTTAAGTCTTCTAATTGAGAAATGCATTAGATCAGAGATTTATTTACCTACTAATGATGGGTGGAAGAGAATGGTAAGGAGGAGGGGTAGATCCATTTACTCAAAACGTTTGTAACACCCAGACTAAAGTTTCAGAGGCTTCCTTAAGTTTACATATTCTTGGGCGGCATTAAATTCTGCATTTATTTAAGTATGTTGGCCTGTCCGTGTGTGTAACGTGTGTGATGAGTATCCTCTTAGTGGTAAACATGAATATATCAGCGTGAAATTCGGGAGGAATATAGAAAGTCATTGCAAACAGGTTAGTATTGACAAAGGGCTCAATCGGACCAAAGGGCACGGCTGCTCTACAACATACGGCAACTGAGAACACTTCCGTTTTCAAAAGCAGACAAAAATTATTAGGTCGTCAAGGATGAAATTTGTAAAATAAATAAAGTTTGCTGAGAACTTATAAATATAGGAAATTATTTTATTCCACCACACCAAAGTATGCGCCCATATTGTCTGCACACTTTTGCCATTAAAGCGGCCGGTGGCTCAGTTCGGCGATATAGCACCCTGACGGACGAGAGTCTATGAATTTCTGGAAGGTTAGTTTTATGGCAGCATCGAGATTGAAATTCTTTTCCTTTCAAGAAGTTGTCCAAATTGCGAAAGCAATGATAGTCAGTAAGAGCTAGGTGTGGGGAGTATGGAGGACGATGAAGAAATTCCAACTCCAATTCTACGGTCATTTGCGCACTGTGTGGATTGCCGTTATGTTGCAATAAAATACGAGTCGATCTGTTGACTAATCTGGACTGATTCCTTTTAAGTTTTAGCGTCATTTTGTCTAGCTGGTTACAGTATACTTCTGCTGTGATCGATAAGTCTGGTTTAATAACATCGCAATGAACCACACCTGCGCTAGACCACCAAACACTCACCATCAGTTTCTTCTGATGCATACTACGCTTTGGAGAATGTGTAGGGGATTCATTCTTGTTATATTGAATCCATTTCTCATCACAAGTGATTATTCGACGAGAAAGCAACATCAAATAACCTTCCAAACGCTTTTGTCTCTCTTTTTCGCTCACTTCTTGGGAAACCCACTTATCTAGCTTTGTCATTTTTCCGATTTGAGCTAAATGAGTTAATATTGTTTGTTTGCTAACATCAAGCTTTGATCATAGATCACCCTCAACGGGCCCATGACCAGTACGTCATTATAGACCCTTGATTGTGGGCGCTCGCGGCGATCGTTTGTGAGCTCAAAGTGACCAATGCGGAATTTGGCAAACCAATTTGATATTGTCTGCAACGATAAAGATTTCTACGTATATTCTATAGGTGATCCCACCTGCCACCATCTGGATAAGAATAGAGAAAATCTCCCGTGCCCATCCAGGATTATAGAGTATGAAAATTAAGTTGTTTTCGCTTTTTCCATGTTGTTTTTCGAGACAAAGATGATGGCTATAAAAGATCGGTCATTGCCCAATACAATCGTTTTACTTGGTCGTATTGTTCTTTCGGTCTTTTGCTTATGATGTGAATGGTTTTATTGGTGGATTGCAGTTAGATGATAATATTTTCCGTTACACGGTGTAGAAGACTTTTTCTTTCTATAATACCAGTACGGAGTAGTAAGTAAGCAATCAACAGATAGATATAAGAAAATACACATACCGCCGTACACTCTCGCGACGGATGTTCAGTACGAAATAAACAGATGACTACACCTCGAAAATCCGATCGCGGAAATAATAATATAGTACGTGCATGTATGCAAGCTTAGAAAGATAAGCAGAAAAGATATAGGCATTCGATTGAATATGAAATGAATGTGAAGTAAGAGAACAACACATTAATTTTGGCGAGACATTTGTTCGCTTTATTTCAATTTTGTTCTTTTTGTGTGTAATTCAAGTGTTCCATTACATTCAAATTTTATTCGTTTTTGACGTTATCGTTGTAAGGAGGGCAACTCTCTCTGCTCCATTCTTCTTTGCGTGTCATACGCCCGTATCTTCATTTATTCTGGGATAACCTAAATCTCTACAAGGTAACATAGAGAACTGAAATTATATTCTTAATGAAAATTCACAAATGGGATTGGAAAGTAAACCATCCCAACAATTTCGGAAAATTTGTAATTTCTGAAAGTAAGTTGAAGCATTTTCTGCTACTGACCTATAATTTTGTATTGTTATATAAAAGAATCGCGTAAAGTGATATTAAAGACCATCCTATTACGCTTACGATTAATAATACAACTTCACAATTTTTTGATTTTTCGAAACCTTCTACGTTTAGCAATCAACCCTCATATTGCAGCACGCTCGAAAAATTCCCACATCCGATGCAAATTTTTCACGTCTACTGGGAATGGCGAAATACTGTTACTCAGCCGTGTTTGTTTAGAAATTCTGAAAAAGTGTTATAAGCGAAGTCGTCGAAAAAGTGATCCGATTCGACTTATTTACAATAACGTTGGGTCCGTGGGCCGCAACACCAAAATTCACCAAAATATTTCAAATATTACGACCTGTACTTTAAGACGGACAGATGGACAGACGTGGCTACATAGAAGCTGGGTCTATCTCAAGTTCAACTGCTGAAGGGCATAAATGTTAAAAGTTTGTTTCCTTTTCCAAATACTACATATGTCGAATATTTGAATTATTTTTCTATTGAGGCCGCTTTTTATGTCTTTTAAGTAAGTTAATTAAGGAGTTAGTTGTAGATAAAAAAAAAAAAAAAATAGGGGTGTAAACGACTAGTTACAGCTACATACAAAACACTTACGTGATAGATCATAGTTTGTATATTCACTCCAGTTTACATCTAACGATTTCTCTTAGTTTTATTGCATCAACAATGGAAATATAGCATTGGAAACGATTTACAACGAATTGCCGAAAGAAACCAGTTGATAAGCTTCAAAGTCATATGTGGAAATCATTTAATTAATTTGCCGTAGTTTTAACTTATGCAAAAGTGTATCCGTCCCTAGGGAAGATACTTTGAAAAAGAATTAAAACTCTGGCAATACTTAGGCGTCGGTTTTGCTAGTTTATTGCAAAATATATAGCGAACAAATTTTACATTCGATAACAGCGCTAGTTTAGGAAACATTTTCAGATGTTTGTCCGAATTATTCGCACGTTAAATATGTTGAGGCCGATTTTCAATTCTAGTTAATCAAAACAAGGCTTCGATTCTTCGTGACCATGTCTTCGTTTTTTAGCCTTTGCGAAAGGTTTTGATGGGAGATCACATTTCCGTTCACGTTTAGTTCCTCAAATTGAATATAAAAAACAAAAAACCAAAAAATAATACTCGTCTGTGACCGAACCTCTCATACGCACCGCCTCAATCTTTATTTCTATATTCCATCGTTGTAGAATGTAAGTGGAGATTTTTATTGTGGTTCTGTTGTAGTTTAAGCGCAAAAGACAAAAGGTATGATTTCAATTTATAGTGCACTGCAGGCGTGTCCTTTTGTCCAATTTGCCCAGTTTTTCAGTATCAATCTGCACGTAACGATATCCCGCGTTTTTGTTAAACTGAAAGCATTTCTGCGATCAAGAATACATTTATAGATGGACAAACGGACTGACAAACATGACCAGAAAGATTCAGAATTTGACACTGGTCAATAATATACATATATGCGTATATGAGTTTTCTGAACCTTCTTTCTGAGTATAGCAAATTTTTATTATAAGCAGACTACATCTATTCATTTGTAAAAAAGTTTGATGACAATGATCCGGGTAAGCTGCTTTTTTATTAAATCGGACTCCACGGTTTTCTCTATTTTGTGAGCGTCTCACTTGCACCTTCAATTTAATACGCGTCTACTAACTTTCTTTTCAATGTGATCTATCACTTTGGCGATATCATATATACGTGCAGCAGGGCGAAGGGGGGGAAAGAGATAGTGAATGGGCGCTTAATATTTGCGTTTTAACGGCACGTGACAGGTGGACGAACGGGTCAGCGATTACAGCTAAATTGGCTTAGAATCTTGCATTGGTTCGTGCCACTGCATGGACTAATGTTTAATAAATGCGTAGGCTAATAGATAAAAGGCGTTACTATCAATTTGAAATATTCGAGTTCAGTCCCAAACGCGATAGAATGTACGTTAATTACGTCTAGCCTGTGATCACAGCGATCGTAAGTTCACTCTTAGTAAAGGCGTCACAGCTATCCCTCGGCCATAAATATCGCACATTACGGCCGCACCCTGTGTTTTGGGGATTTTCTTGAAGTCACATGCTGAGGATAACTAATTTGTTAAATTTACACTGTTATTTTAACATTACTCTGCCAAATAGTGGCAAAGATGTTCAATTCCTTGAAAATAGTATTCAATGCCCTTGGAGGTTGTGTTAATACTTTCTTTATATCCAAATGGGAAAAGGGTATTAAAGGTATTTGTTACCGCAAATTATATCAGGACAATTATAACGATAGAAAATTGGCAAGAGAGAAAAGAAAAAAAAGAAAATGCGAATGACTGTAATGGAGAGAGTACAAGGCGCAGATAAAAAGTTAAAATATATGCTTCATCTTATCGTTTTATCTACCGTCTGCTGTACTTGTCACGATTTTTCTCAAAATTTTTAAAGAGTGCTCCGTTTATCAATTGACGCTTCAATTATAAGTGCATGCGAGAAGTATCGATAAGACAGATATGGCTAAAGAATACCTAAATGTCATGTTAATTTCTTATCGAATACATAAAATGCTTGAAATTTATTTGATTCGATTTTTTGGTTTGTTTCTTTTCGAATATTTTCCTAAATTTAGCTTAGAGGATTTTCGAAAATCTAAAAAAAGCAAAACGAGCATAACTCGATTCTATTAATGAATCTTTGTGTTGAAAAAAAGAACAACATTTATCTCCCAAAAATAAAATAAAGTGAAATAAAATAAAAAATATCCGGTGCTACACTTGAAAAACAAAACATTTGCGTCCATTAGAACTGAACGTATAGAACCCTTACAATTACACATGTACACAATTACGCACACTTGCACTTACGCTTAAACACACTTTCGCATACACATCGCAATACACACATAAGCGCGCGCGCACTTACACATGCATTTATGAACGCATTCACAGGCGCTCACTAAGTAGCACCGGGAAGTGTATAGAAAAGCGTCAGCACAAAACTGAAAAGCATAACACAACACAACGTACAACATAACAAAGATGGCATTTTTGGCACAGGTACAAAACAATTACAACGACCACTGCAAACAAAACTAATAGCAGCCCAAAACCGCAAATGTACAATAACCCAACAATAACATAATAATAATAACAACAATAACAACAACACAAAAGCAACAACAATAATGCTAACAAAAAAAAAAAAACGAAAGCAATAACAACAACACCACCAACAATAATAATAATAGTAGCAATAGCAAAAGACAACAAAATGTATTTTAATAGTACTCAATAGATTTGCCGACGGTTATTTGCTTAGTACGGATATGCATTTGTATATATGTGAGTGCAGTCTATATATGCATCTATGTATGTATGTATATATGAATATGTATGCTCATGTATGCATTATAATAAATATAATGGGGCGGAGCTAAATTAGATGAGCAGGAATATATAGAGGCAAAAGCAAACAAACAAACAAACATACAAACAAAAAAACAATGAAAAGTACAACAACAAGAATCAAAAAAACAAAAATTATAGAAAGGAAAAGAAAAAAATCTAAACAAGAACTAACAGCAAATTTTTACAAAGCAATGGCTAGCGTAACGGAATATTTTCTGTACATACTGACACATACACACACACGTAGGGAGGCAGGCATGCACAGAACATTTGCGAAAATGTTCAAAGCAAACACACGCACGCATATATAAACACTTACGTATAAAACTAATATTATTTGCCATATGAAAGAGTTTTGTATACTCGTGCGGAAATAGGCTCGGAAATGACTGTTTTTCTCGTTTTGTTTTTCGTTTCTTGTAACGTTTTTTCTCCCTTTTCTTTTATTTTTTTATTTTTACCCCAAAAACTAAAAGAATCAAGTAATAGACGAATAATAAACCCATTTTGATTAGCCGACAATGTTTAGATATATGTGAGTTGTTTCTGTGTCCGTAAGCTTGTGTGTTTGTCCATTTGTAGGTTTAAAGGAAAAAAACGAAGAAAAAAACTTCTTTTATTCATGCATGATGTAAACGTATGCCAAACGTTTACATATCTGGAATATTACTGCAGTGGGTGTACAAATTATGTGTGTTTTTGAATGTGTCCGTTTGTGTGTACGTGTGCTTTATCTGTCCAATTTTCTTTTTCCCTTTTTTTTCAAACCCCTTTTTTGCTGTTGTGCAGTGTACTTCTTCTTTTACTCTTTCTGGCTGAGTTTTTGCTTTTTCTTTTCTTTTTGAATACTTTCGATCATTGCATAATTGCGTTTGGCTCAAGAATGTATGGAAGTTTTTGGTTTTTTTTTTCTTAATTTTAATTTTTTGGCCATCAGTCAATATTGGTTATGGTGAACTGGAGGTATTAATAAAATAAATTAGATTTTTGCCGCAGAGTTCATATAACATCTACCTATACCCTGGCAAACGCATGCACTCATCCTCCATCCATGCTAGGCTATACCTCACGAGTATAATTTCCTTAAAATGCTTTCATTTGATGATTAGTGTAATAAAAGAAGCAGCACCGATACCATGTACCGTTGATGTTAAGCTAAGTCAGGAAGGGAGCTAAACTCTCTTCAGAGGAAGTTCTGCTTGTTTGTGCGATTAGCTTATTAAGGTTCGCTCTTGAGTTAAGTTCCCTCTAGTACTTTGTTTAAAAAAAAATTAAATATTATCAGCAAAGTTTTTCTATTGAATCGAGCTAATGCAATCGAGCGCTGTGGATTGACTTCCGCAAACCCTGCTTGAAGTTGTTTAATCCACATACAATATAGGTTCAAAATTGAAGCAACTTTAGAAATGTGATTTCGTGGGAAACGAAAACTAGTTGTTAACAATTTCTGATCAATATTCTCAATAGCTTGTAGATTGCACTGTCACACGTCTTGTTTCATTTTTGTGAAAGTTGCTCCAATTTTTTATTGCCTCGGAATTAATATACTTGTTGGTCTTATAAAATGAACTAGAAGCATATGTAACAAGCTTCACTTTGTTATCTAAACTTCAGTAACTTCGAGGATTTTAAAAACTGATATTCAATTACGTGGGCCGAACTTATCTGCCTTTAATGCCTATTTATGCATATTGCCATCAGACAAACAGGCATTCCTTCCTTATCATACCCATAGCTGTGAATAGGTAAAAATACTCAGCTATGTAATTTATATATCTTCTGATTGAAGTAGGAGTCTTAATCGTTTCAATTATGTCCCCCTGTCTATTTGTATCTAAAAGGATTTTTTTTTGCGTCCAATTGGTCTACAAATTTCCAGTAATACTCGTCTATTGTTGTTTTGACCATTTTATATGTCTTGCTCTACGAACTTTTGAATTAGTTTAGGAATTTTTAGCTGTATTCTAAGAAAGGCTGCAGTTCCCTCTGAAAATATGTCCAAAAATTATTTAATATCGTCAACTATCGATTATTTCGTCATCGTCGCTATATACCAAGTTTTTTAAATATATTTGAATTAAATTGTTTAAGCGTTCCCTTCATATGACGTACAATTCGCATTTAACGCTCGAGCGAGGAAATTTGTAAATACCATCTGTTTACGGCATATAAAATTTTTACATACGGCATGAAATTTTTTTAAAACTCAAATCTCGAAATGCCTTATCGACTATCTGCAGACTTTTTGCACTAATTTGTGAAATTTGAAAGTACACCGAAGTATGTACATTTTTTGTTAGCTTCATTCTGTTTCCAATATTGGACGTCAAACTTAAAATTATAGACTGTAAAGTGGTCTACATTTTCAGCTAAAATTTTCGCGAAAATTTATAAAAGAAGTTGAAAATGATTAAGTCGCAGGAGACTTATATCATTATTTTCCAATGAAGCGAATAATCGTTGCGCTATTCTGATTTTGAGTAGTTGGGATTGACAATGTACCGTGAAAATGTCGTATAAACGTTTTTGATGCACACTTAATTGGGTTGGTGTAAACAGTCCCTCTATAATAGAGGTTAAACTGTTGAACTTCACAATATATATCGCTTAAGTGAGTTTCGATGAATGGTTAGATTAGACTAATGCACAGTTGGATCAGCAGCCGAATAGATAGATGAGGGCATGAGTGGAAAGTATGCAATATCTATCTCTATCTCTATCTCTATCTCTATCTCTATCTCTATCTCTATCTCTATCTCTATCTCTATCTCTATCTCTATCTCTATCTCTA